>SNQN01003766.1:38484-57821 GCA_008642245.1 Bassia scoparia | reverse complement strand
TCCTTTGCCTCCTGGATAGGAGGAAAATGCCTGGCAGACCTTCAAACAAGAAAAGAAGAGTGAGGCTGATGAAGACGAGCAAGCAAGGCCTTCAAAACCTTCTCAAAAAACAGAACACTCTGTCTAGATGCAAGCAGCCTGGACACAATAGGTAAAGTGAAAAAATGATCCACCAGAGCCACAACCAAAGAACCATGTGGTAGCCTGTAGGCCTTTGCTGAGACTGCACGGACTAAGCAGCAGTACAAAGAAGCAAGCTAGAAACATGGCAGCTCAGGTAATATCAAAGACCATGTATTATTTAACTTTGTGAACCCTTACTAAATTTTTATTTATGCTTCAAATTGCAATGGCTCATATTGGGAATCTCAAGCCAGCCAATCAATGAAGGGCACCTATCCCAACTCAATCAAGCCAGGCACAAAACAAGGCAAGGCAAGGGCAAGTTACCACTAGGTCTGCTTCCAAGTCAGCTCTAAATCATCCCAACATCTGCTGCTAGGTCAAGCTCTTCAAGCAGAAAGTTCCAACCCTCCAAACCAGCACCTCTGCAGCAAACAAGCCAATGCACAACCAAGACCCAGATGACAGTGAAACCTAGGATGAGAAAATCAATGATTTGAGTGAAAACTAGCTTAATATTGTATGAACATGATAGTACTGTTTGAATCTCCCTACTATTTAGATCCTAAATCTTTTGCTACATTTGCCACTTATTAGCTGTGTAAGTAAGGTCCTAAATCTTTTGCTAGACAATGACTACCATGTAATTATGCTTTGTTAGTTTGTTCAAAGCAAAACAATGACTAATGAAATAGGTGCAGTACAGCACCACATTTGGTAACAATTGTGCATTCCAATTTAACCAACTTCATTCATTGAAATAAGGAATCCATTACATAATATTGCACAAAGCTTACAAAGGTTTACAAAATTGCAATGTCTAACCAAACCGATACATTATAAATACTGACCACAAGTACAAGCAATCAATCACTTGCACACTACAATGAAAAATATCACAAGGGCAACAAACAACAAGCACAACAGCTTAGGCTAACATAACCAATTCTGCCACCATTGCTTGCAGCCTCCATCTTCTGTTAATTCTTGGAAAGCCTTCTGGGTTTGCTTCTCCATTTACACCCTTTCATCCTCCATAGAGATAGCTGTCACCTTCAACTCATCAATCTCCCTCTTCAACAGTTGTTTCTCTAACATTAGTTGATTAATAATCAACTTCTGCCATTGCTTGCTGGGGATTATCAATCCATTCCCAAAAGCAAACACCCTTTCAACCCATCCAATGCTGCCCGATTGTAAAATTTCATTTGACAATTACGTCTTCCAGGGTTCTTTGAAGTCCATGACTGGTAGGTGCTACAGGAATACCACACTTGCATCTAGTGGGAATATTGAATTGGAATTATGAGAACTCGACATCTTCAAATCGAATATGAACCCTAAAATTTAAATATCACAAATTAGAGTAATAAACCCTAAAAAACAACTCTCAACTTTGAAACAAAACAACAAATGGAAGAAATTAAAACCAACGAAGAAGACAACAAAGAGAATCAGAGGAGAATTGATTAAGAGAAAAAACCTAGAATTTGGGGAAGAAGAACGAAATTCTTAAGCAAAAAAAGATTCAATTTTTTTGGAAGTTAAAATGGATTAAAATGAGGTGAAATCGCATTTAAATAGCTTCATTCAGGTAAGAGGAGGGCCCCACTCGTCGGAAAAACCGAAAACAGCTCGGAAATTAGCTTCATATGGCCTGAGAACCAAAAGAGGTAGGCGATTTCTAATGTATTGCAAATAGTGGTAGTTTATTTCTAAACTTTTGAAAAAGGGTAGTTTCCAACGAATTTACCTTATTATTATTTATATTTTATATTATTATTACTATTATTTATTATATTATATATTATTATTATTATATTATTATTATTATTATTTATTTTATATATTATTATTATTATTATTTATTATTTATTATTATTATTATTTATTATTATTATTATTTTATTATTATTATTATTATTATTATTATTTTTATTATTATTATTATTATTATTATTATATTATGATTTATTATTATATTATATATTATTATATATTATTATATTATTATTATATTTTTATATATTATTATTATTATTATTATTTTATTATTTATTATTATATTATTATTATTTATATTATTATTATTTATTATATATTATTATTATTATATATTATTATTATATTATTTATTATTATACCACCAAAACTGTTAGCTTACAACAACAAACGACAAACAAATTACAAGAATTGGAGGAGCCGAGATACATCTGGCCCCCTCTCTACAATCGCGAAACCATCCTGCCAAAGATGTGAAGCAGCAGTACGTGAGATGTCTAGCCTTGTGCCTATCTCGAGCCTCCTATCCATCTCCAGAAGCGGACTACCAAGTGACTGCCTACCCTTGTAGCGCCGCATCACCTTATCCATCTAACGCAAGCCAAGAAGTATGAACCTGCTCAATCGGCCCAAAAGGATAAAGAGCGTCGTATCCAGGTTTCGTGACGCGCGTATTTGCTGCCAACAACCCACACCAGGAACAAAGTCTGACAACCTAATTGCTTAGGGAGAATATCCCCGTCAGGTCCGATGCACACATCCAGGCCGCTAAAAACGTGAGCAGCTGCACGTCCCCAATGTCCTGAGCCCTGGAAAATGTCTAGATCCGTTTCCCAAAAGCGCAACAGCTCCCTTATCCAATTTCCCCAAGGAAGAGAAGGAAAAAGGAAGGAAATCGTAGCCAATATCCCTACACCGTTCCAAATACTTTTCCCGCTTCAGTTTACTGCTTGCCGCCACCACCCGGCAGGAACGAAATCACACAACCAGATTGCTAATAGGAGATGACCAAGTCAACGTCAACACACACATCCCAAGCCGCGCTCTCCCAAGAATAGAGTCGACATCCACAGGTCGAAGAACCCCGTTGTAACACCCAAATGTCCTCCCCAAATGAGTAACCGATGATGAAACATACCACGTTCGTGATCAAATTTATTCTGAAAAGACGCAACTGAACTTCGTAAAAAAAAGCTCGAAATAGTGAAGTCATGCTCGATATCATGAGCAGGGTCAAATAAGAGGCAAAAGTATTTTCTTTATTTATTCTAATTATTTCTATTTTTGGAATTTTCTTTTAACTTTAGACTTTTTAAAATAATTATACTGGGTGATTTTCATAATTCCACTTTTCATTGCATTCTTCTCATTTTTCTGAGTGCACCAGTATTTTTAGATTATTTTCCGATTTTTCTATAATTTCTTGATGAATTATATATTTACAAAAATCAAAATACGCAAAAAATACATAAAAAAATCAGAAAATACTTTAATACCAAAAATACATGGAATGTTTTTAGAACCCCTAGAACCGTATTCTGCAAAAGGTGGTGTCTATTCATTCACAATCCGAGAAGAATCGAATATTTTCGAAGATATGGGAATAATTGAGCGTATATACGCTCCTATGAGCATATATACGCTCGTTTTTGCTTTTTCGTGCCCTATTAAATACCCTCCTTTGCCTCATTTCGACAACCTTGACACGTTACGAAGCTCCATATAGTGCTATTCTCCTTCAATCTCACTCATACTCTTGTTTTCACCACAAATACATACAAAATTATGAGTTCTTTGCGTTCTTTTTCAAATCATATTGACGAGCGAAATCAAGTATAACTCTGAGGTTACTCACCCAAAACCTTCATTTCACATTCTTTTAACTTGATTAATAATTGTTACGAGTTCTAATACAATTAATAAAATGTAGAAACCCACTTTTAAATTGTTTTCATGTAAATACGTTAGACTATTTAACCACTTATTCATTGTTGTCATCTTAATTCCATCTTTGTTTAATCTTGTTATTATCATTATTAACTGTATTACTTGTATATTATATTATTGTATCGTCCATACTAACATGTTTTTTGCATTGTTAAGGCGATCAAGGCGAAGTCTTAATAATCTAACATTTGTTTTATCCTTGTCTTAGTACATTCAAGGTAGGGATTTGATTATATATATTTTTTTATATATTTCTTGTATTTATATTTTTAATTCATCTTTTGATATTGTTTTAAATATGATTCCCTCTCTCTTTTTTGGTGTAACACCAACAACATCCCAGTGCAGCATTCCAGGCACAAGTTTGACTGAGTAATTGTAAGCTTCCAAGTAAGTTGYCTTGCTGTAGAAGTGGTGTACATACTCATCAGGATTTTCTCTTCTCTTGATGATGCARGCAAAAGAATGGCAGCATGGTATGCCTATTAACACCCACTTGCCACAGGTGCAAGTCCATTCCTTGAGGTCCACAACAACAGTGTCCTCTTTGTGTGAMACTTCCCAGTCAAATGCACTGCACTGTGTTACAAAGCAGTCCTGTGCTGCTTTGCTGATCCACTTAAACTGCTCCCCCACATAAGGCATCAAGTTACCATTCAACTTCTCAGCTGCACTGTGTTTCTCCCATATCCTTCTCATAACATATTTTCTGATCCATTCCATACATGTAATAATAGGTTTTTCCTTAGCCTCCTTTCTCACACCATTGAATGTTTCACAAAGAATGTTCAGCAACATGTTTGACTTAAAAAAGGTCTGAAATGCATGCCTTGCCCAATGCCTAGGTTCTATTGCATCTAAGTATTCAAATGCTTCCTCTGACATTAGCTTTATTGCCTCTAAACAACCTCTAAATGTGTGCTACATACAAAAAACCACATTCATGTAATTAGAGACATACACTAAACATACAAGTACTTCACATGACATTGAAAAAGGGTTGAACATCATACCATGTTACAAGTTCTAGCAGCATGCCAAAACTGATCTTTGAAAGTATTCCCACTAAAATGCAACTTGAAATTTGCACATATATGTCTAACACAGAATCTAACCTCATCCTTTGGCAAACAAGTTTGAATTGCATCAAGTAGACCCTAGTATGACCAAATTTAAATTAAATTACAGTGATTTCAACTAAAAAATGAATATTAGATTAGTTAGGGTTACATACCTTYTGTTTGTCACTCATTATTGTCAGTCCTTCACCTTGAGTAAACTGAATATCAGCAACAAGCAGAGACAGAAACCAAGTCCAGTTGTCCTTGTTCTCAACTTCCACCACAGCCCAAGCTACAGGGAAGATTGTGTTGTTCCCATCTTTGCTAATGGCTACTAAAATCATACCAGGATAGGCCCCTTTCAAGTGGCACCCATCCACACCANGCTTTATTGCCTCTAAACAACCTCTAAATGTGTGCTACATACAAAAAACCACATTCATGTAATTAGAGACATACACTAAACATACAAGTACTTCACATGACATTGAAAAAGGGTTGAACATCATACCATGTTACAAGTTCTAGCAGCATGCCAAAACTGATCTTTGAAAGTATTCCCACTAAAATGCAACTTGAAATTTGCACATATATGTCTAACACAGAATCTAACCTCATCCTTTGGCAAACAAGTTTGAATTGCATCAAGTAGACCCTAGTATGACCAAATTTAAATTAAATTACAGTGATTTCAACTAAAAAATGAATATTAGATTAGTTAGGGTTACATACCTTYTGTTTGTCACTCATTATTGTCAGTCCTTCACCTTGAGTAAACTGAATATCAGCAACAAGCAGAGACAGAAACCAAGTCCAGTTGTCCTTGTTCTCAACTTCCACCACAGCCCAAGCTACAGGGAAGATTGTGTTGTTCCCATCTTTGCTAATGGCTACTAAAATCATACCAGGATAGGCCCCTTTCAAGTGGCACCCATCCACACCAATCAAAGGCCTGCAACCAGCTCTGAAACCTTCCTTGCAAGTAGACAAACAAACATACATTCTTTGGAACACAAGTGTTTCACCTCCATCTGTTGTAATGTAAACTGAACTTCCAAGGTTGTACTTCAACAAGGCATGACCATAATCATGAACCCTTGCATACTCCTATGCACAATCCCCATACAACATCAACTTTGCCCTTGCCCTGGCATACCATGCCTTGTAATACTTGATTTCAACTCCTAGATCTCTCTGAACAATTTTTKAAAAAGCCTTCAACCCCAGGTTTAGTTCAGCCCTCCACAGCTCTAGGTATTTATGAGCAAGGTACTGAGWGTTCACCTTAGGGTTTGTGTCCTGATACCCACAAGCATGTTCTAAATGCATCTTCCTTATTTGCAAGTACTGATCACTCCTTATCTTTCTTGCAAAGATTCTGAATTTACACTTGAAATTGCCTTCACACTTGCAGTTGATTATACAGCCATGCCTTGCATCCCACTCACAGTCACATCTCTTCCTACAATATGCAGTAAGCCTCCTAGTAMCATTATGCAGAAAGTAGTAGTCATAGTGATTATCTACAGCATCAAACTGAATTKCCCTCCTTAAAGCTTGAACACTTTTAAACTTTAGGCCAACCTTGAACTGAATTGGACACCTCAAGTCTGTCTCTTCATTGAAGATTGGACTTGGATCCAACTCATCATCTGAGGCTGCTGGACTGTGTAACTCTTCAGTGTCATAGTACACTTCTTGCACAGTCTGCTCATTTGCTGTCAAGTTCAGGTCAAAGTTTAATCCAATTCARTTCAGTTYAGTTCAGCCTCGTTCAGTTTAGTTCAGTTCAGTTGATTTCAATTACGGAGTAATGTAAATGGATCCTTTATGTGCTTGTAAAATTRTAGAGGTGTATTAGTGGATAAGTGGTGTGATTCTCAAAGGGGCAACAATGGTTGAAGTATAAGGGAGAYAATGGTATGTAATTGGACAAAAATGGTCTTGATTCTTAAAGGAATTGAAATGCCACCAATTGGAGTTGAATTTCAAATTTTGTAAATAAATTTTAGGAAAAATTGTCAACAACTACCCACTTTTTTTCATTTTTGAAAACAACTACCCGGATTGTTTTTTATTGAAAACAACTACCCATATTTTCAATTATTTTTTTTTTGTGAATCACTACCCACTTTTGGATTTTGGTCACTCAACACTGTATTAACCACCCCAATGTGGCATCCCTATTGCAAAACCACCTAACTTTGTTGTTCCCACCTCCAAAACAACTAAACACCCACCAAAATAACTCGACCACCCAAACCTCGTCACACTTAGTTTTTTATCCTTTTCTCAGCTATCCATCCGTTTGTTTGACATGATTCCTTCATAAAMGTTGTAGATCTCGGAAAAATACATGAAATAGGCTCAAGAATCACGTGATTTGGAGTTGTTTTCAAGTAGTTATGCCTTCTGCAAGTTTGAAATTGTGAAAGGGGTAGTGATTCGGAAACAAAACATAAAAAGTGGGTAGTTGTTTTAAATAAATAAAATCTGAGTAGTTGTTTTCAAAAGTGGAAAAAAGTGGGTAGTTATTGACAATTTTGCCTAAAAATTACTACTCTCTCCGTTACATATTACTTGAAACAATTGAACTAGGGGGATTTTCTAGACAAAATTTGTTAATTGTAGATAAGGGTATATGATTAGAATAAAGTAAGAGAGAGAGAAAAGAAATAAAGTAATGAATGGGTATAAGATTAGAAAAAAGTAAGAAAGAGAAAATGAATAAAATAATGAGTTGGTGTAAGATTAGGAAAACATAAGACAGAGAAAAGTATTGGAAAAGTGAATAAAGTAGAAAAAAAAAGTTACTAAAAATGGAAAAAGAGGAAATTGTTTCAAATAATATGTAACAACCATTTATGGAAACTGTTTCAAGTAATACGTAACGGATGGAGTATTATATATAAAGTCTGGAATTTAGATTTAATCTACAAGCAAATTCTTTCATTTTCCAAACATGTTATTTGTCATAAATTTCATCATTTGAAGTGAATTCTGTGCTTTCAAACATGTAATTACGGAGTATATTAGAAAATTGAATTCCTAAGAGTCCACGTGGCCCACATGTCACATAATAGAAACACACAATTACAATGCAATTTTTGTGAAGAAATGGTTGAATTATGTTCTAACATTGAACAAATGGAACAATTTCAATGAAGAAAAAAAACAAAACTAAATACATATCCCTCCTTCAATTGGTCTATTATGGTCCCGGGAACATGTTCTTCATCATGGTGCCGGGCAAATGTTCATTTCCGAAACTAGAAATATTCATTTCCGAAAATAGAAATGTTCATTTTCGAAAATATAAGTGTTCATTTTCAGATATGAACATTTACATTTGAAAATGAACATTTTCCATGTTGAGATGAACATTTCTAGTTTCAGAAATGAACATTTACCCGGGACCATGAAGAGGATCATGGTCCCAGGACCATAGTAGAATTTGCGTCCCTCCTTCCCTTGATTAGCCAAAGTGCCAAACTATACAACATCATACATAGTACATCAAAGTTACAATGTTGGTACACAAGCAAAAAAATAGTACCTAATGTTTAATTATCATGAACAAAGCTCCTAAAAAGAACATTACAATGGATGGGGTTGAGCGCGTTGTTGCTGAGTTTTGAAGAGAATTTCTCGACCCCGACAAACCTAAACAACCAACATTAAATGTCATTAGGTTTCAACGATCAATCAATGCGAGTATGTGACAATAATCTTGATATACTCTTTAAATAATATCAAGCTAAAACCTAACTATTATCCTATGAATATATCACTATATCAGATCATGACCTTATTAGGTTTCAATGATCAATCAATGTCATATTAAGCTTTGTTAACATCATCCGTTCTTGATTATACATCATTAAACAATGTGAGCCTTAAAAAAGGAAAAGGAAAAGGAAAAGTAAAAGATAAATAGTTGCTCTACAAGGAATCAACAAACATTAAACTACTGGTGCAATTCCTAATTAATCTCACGGATTTATATTCAGTGCATGTTAAGTAGCATCTGTTATATTTCACTCACCAAATCACCAATACATATTACCTAACACGATTAAACTCTAAATTTATGATACTTTCTCACCCTAGTTTATTGCACATATGTTACTGTTTACTTTACTTTTTTTACAGTGTGGATAGGTTACTTGAATATTTTCCATAGTTAAAAACACAGGGAAAAAAATTACCTTTGAGGCAGGCAATTGGATTAACACGTTGCCCACATCTTTCAGGCAACATCTCAACCTGAGATATATTGATGCCAAGAAGTTGAGCCTGAAAACTACCTTGGGTGCTTATCAATTGACACAAGCATTGTGGGTTAGACCGAACCACGTCTTTCAGAGGATCACAACAAACATCGGGAGGGTCACGAGTGGTGTTCAAGTAGCTCAGGCAAGGGGTAAGGCTGTTGACACACGACGATGATCCGTCTGCACTTTGAGCTTTCGAAGCAGGCAGATTACTGCTAGCCAGGGTAACCAGCAGCACAAGCAAAACCAAATGGCTCATTATTCGTTCCATATGTTCCGGCAGCAGAAACTCGAAACCAGAGAATGTCAGAACGATTATGATGTGCTTTCTTTCTTGTGATGTTGTTGTGTTAATGCTGATTTCGAGTGTGTGTTATATATTGAGGGTAGTATGATGGAGGTTGGTGATCAAACTTGCAGTTTACCTCCTAAAAGAWGGAAGAAAAGTTCTGAAAGTGGTAAAATGTGTAATGCAATGATCAAATATTCATAAAAATGTAGATTTAGCTGCTCAACAACCTCCTGTTTTTGTCAGGCCTTGCATACATCATGTAGTGCCTTGTTGTAACATAGCCTATCACCTGTTACTTGCCTTATTAGTCATATAAAATGTTTGAAAATCTAARTTGATCAAGTAGTTGATGTTGCTACGAAAATTTGAACTATGATTATACCAACACATACAGGAGTCTAAGGTGTTGCGTAGGTGGTATAAGAAGTCAATTTTATGCTGAACTACATACTCTGATACAGTGATACTCGAGTYGTACAGACGTGCAGTGTTGCAGGATTAAGTGGAAACAAAAATACATCGCTTTCATATTTCAAATGAATCACCAGCAACGAATACCTTAATCGGACCGTTCAAAGCTTGATGCCTTCAATACTTTACAGCAGATAAAGGATTAACTTGCATGAACGTTCTCCCAATTCTCATAATAATGTCAACCATTCGTTAGACATAAGACATCCTCAATTTTTGAAACTTTCTCCAATAAACTTCTACTCTTAAGTTGTTTCTACTCTTACCTTCGGCTGTTCTCTTTCGATCTAAGATAGTAGCACTAAAATAATATGGAAAAATCTCAGAAAAAAAAAAGAGAGAGAAACTATTACAAAACAATCAAAGATTAATATTACTAAAAAATGATGTAATTCTGCATATAATATGCCAGTTTCCAAATCATACACAATGACAAACAGAAATTTATATAAACTGCACAAAATTGATATAAACTACACAGCAAGCAAGAAGAATCAAGGAAAATTTTACTTCGTATAATACGAGTTGTATCTAGAGTCTAGACACTCATTGTTTCCATTCATTTGCAGAATTTGTTCCTTAGAAGTTTGAATCAAACCAAAATATCGTAAACGAGAATCTTCAATGAATTACAAGAGAATCTACAAAACTTAACAAAAATATCACAGTTTTATTGATCTGTACACAAACAAAAAGCAGAAGGGGGATTTAACTACCCCTATATATGAACTAAAGAGAACCTACACTATTAATCCTTTTTTCCTTCTTCCCCTTCACCATTCCCTAACCTCTGTTCAAGGAAAAAAAGCAATACTTACAGCATCAATTTCAATGCAGAAAAACTAGACGTAGTATATCATTCCGACTTCAATCAGGCTTATGTGAGGTATGTTGAGTGCTACAGAAGGACCGCGGCAATTCTTTCTGAGAAACGAATAGCCAATATCAATAGCAAGCTTTTTCATGAAACCAGAGGACCTTCTAGCCTTAACATAGGAATGGCCCATGACATATGCAACCCCATCATCCTTTGCCTCAATCAAGTCAATTAGCTCTTCTCTTACATCTTGATCCATAGAAAGATTTTGTGGGACCTGAAAACTGACACGGCGCCTCCTGATTAGCCCACTCTCGTCTTCATACACGGATCTTAAACTATTAAGAGTTAGAGCTCGGCTACTGGTTTGAGTGATTTCATTTGTATCCTGGTAATCATGTTCGGATACAATTAAGCTTGATGTTGATTGAACGGATCGAGTGCTTATCACAGCCATCCTACCATCATAGGAGGAACTGTCRGTACCAGAAAACTGAGGCTCCACTGCTTCCATTTGTATAAATTCTGCAACACTTTTTATCAGTAGGTCTTCAAATTCCCCATCATCTCGAGGTATATCCTTGTATCCGTATCTAACTATACAACGGTACATGCGATAAGGTCTTGGACAGACACGGCCTATCAGAAAACGCTCTTCAGGAGAAACATACGGGACTGGCACTGACTTGACACACACAAAAACCAAGACCTTGTGAAAGGCAGGTAGATTAGTCACAAAGTGAGAGAAGATAGCAGGAACTCCCACGGCTAGTTCAGAGTAGATAAGACCAATGCCAGGCACACGTACTATACCAAGACTGGGACCCAAACCAAGTATCCATTTCAGGGAGACCTTGTTGTGAAGGTCAAAATTGTACTTTTTGCGGGTCCCATAGTGCCAGACATACATTACAAGCACAATTACAAGGGACAACATAATGGGAACCCAGCCCCCTTGAGGTACTTTGATGAATGCTGAAGATACATACACACCTTCAATGAAACCGAAGAACAGAAGAAATGGAATCGCAAGAAAACCTTTTTGCCACACAAAGGTGAGCACGAGTGCCATAAGGCAAGTTGTGATAAACATGACTGATATACACGCCAGCCCTGGAAAACAAGAAACTACGAGTCAGGATGATTTCTCTCAAAGTCCAAAAGATAACTACTTACAAATTTACAATGCACCCCCAGGTACATAATCATCCTGCCTATTCAATATTTCATTTAAGCAGTCCACTCCGGTACATAATGTCCTCAAGGACCTCAAAACTTCTCATTTGTTTCCATGTCACTAAAATACCAAATAACTATCAAAGGTAACACTTTCTATTTTTCCACTCCTTATCAAATTCCTTTCCATTACATTTGTGTTAATCATACCAAACACCCCCTACATGATTTCCTATGTTGACAACATTAATTCRGAATCTTGAACATTTAGAATACATTAGAACATGCATATTAGTTGCACAGACATTAGACCACTGGCAAAGGCAGTAAACAGAATAAGCGAGTAGAATGAGCTTACCATATGCATTCCCTATCATTGTGGTATCACGAAAACCAATAGTTACTGCAAGGGTAAGAATCATGAGTATCCAATTAATTTCAGGAATATATATCTGGCCGTATATATGTTTTGATGTGTGGACAACTTTCACTCTTGGGAAGCATCCTAGAGCGTGACATTGCTTGACAATGGAGAATGTTGCAGTGATGACAGCCTGACTTCCAACAATTGCAGCAAGAGTTGCAATCACGAAAACAGGCCAGAATACAGATTCTGTGTTACAACACCAGCACAGAAAACAAGCTCTCAGGCTTAAATTCAGCTCTGCCATGAAAAAAAACAATAAAAAATGAAATCAAGTTCTTGTCACCAAAATGAAAACTAACCAGGTATAGAGTCGTAGAAACTGTGGTCAATGTGGGAGATGTTCTTAGACAAGTAAGCAGCCTGACCCAGGTACTGTACCACAAGGCAAGGATATATGACACACGCAAAAGCTAGCTGCAAAATAAATTCTGTGAAAATTAATCGCAGATCATGAAACAATAAGAAAATATTCGTTAATACAATAGAACGTGGATCTACCCAAATAGCTAAGTATCAATAGCCCTTTTCCATCAAGACAAAAAGACAAACAATATCACCAACTTTGCTTAATTGAGCTGTGAAACCATACACAAATGAATTAAAATAATAACAATATAATTCGGACATAATCATTTACTGTTGATCTATTTCCTCAGTTCTTTGGTTCACCCGGAGTTTAATTTTATTTTTGTTTTATTTTTACAAGACCGGGAGTTTAAACAAAGAGTCAGGGTTTAAAACCTAGACTTCAAAGAAAACCATCGATAAGTAGCTACTTTCATGCAAAGGAAGAGGTCTTCAGTAGACTCAAATAACAAACCTTTATGGAGAAAGCCGTGAAGTGACCTATATCTGCAAACATAGCTTCTGTACCTGCAAATCCACACAAAAGTATGGCTATCATTAAAAAGTGAAAACCTTAAAAGACCAAATATGCACAAAACTGAAACAGTTGTATCATTGGACCCCTTTTCCCCTCCATTTTCCTCTTGTTGCAGGAGCTCTTAGAAAGAAAATCAGCCTAATTTTGGAACGGAAGGTTTAAAATAAGAATGAGCCAGAAAGATAAAAGGAAGTAATATGTGTATGCATGCATTCCTTATCTAGAGCCCTAATACAGTAATAACAAGTCTAGTCTGACCATAAAACATCATTATTTGGGCAACAAAGTTGCAATTTGCAACCAGGAATTCAGCTCCTGTTTGTCCAGACGGACAGTGCATAAGCACCCAGGTGGTAAGCCTCCATCTAATGAAGGGTCATCCTCATGTAAGCCAATAAACAGGCACAACAAACAGGGAGATGTACACCCATTGGGGAATGATTGATAAATATTTGGGCACTAGCGCTGACGAAGTTCAGGAAAGTTTCCATACCATGGAAACATGGTCAAACGGATAACTAGAGCCTGGCACAGATTCTTTTACTTTCTAAATTATCCTGTACTAACTTATTAGCCATTTAATATAATTTTAACGGCCCATGTTTAAAGTCTGACTTAGGATTGTTTGCTTTTTTTCAAGTGCCATGTAAGAGAGCTTGATCTCAACAGCTTTTTTATATATTACTTGTTATAAAAAGCATGAAATTTAGACCTTTTTTGTCTCCCAGACATTTTGTGAAGCTATAGTGGTAAAATTGTCAAATTTGTAAATTCAACAATCTTTCACTGCTCGGTGCCTTAAGAATGAGAAAAACTTGGGTGCATCTTGTGCACAATCTCATTGTACACTGGATTATAGTGACCCTTTTGTTTGGTCAATATAGCGACCCATCATTATCCACATGAATATAGTGACCATTTTGGTCAATATAGTGACCCCTTATACAAGGTATATTAAAATAGTGATGAATAACAAGGATTACTATATCGGCCACAAGGATCACGATAATTCGCTGCCCAATAAACTTATTGTGCACTAGATGCACCTAAGTTTTGCCCTTTAAATTTTAGTATCACTGATATTTTGAATTTTTTGATCCATTACAGAGACCAACCTCCAAAACAAAGCTCACCAAAATAATGGAAGAAATTCATTTGTTATCAAAAGAATAGAAGTCCTACAAAAACAAAGGCTGATAAGAAATATAAAAAGAAATACATGCCTGTTGTGCAGAGAAGTACTCCTCCCAGAGAAATCCAGCCATCTTTTCCGGTTTCTCTAAAGTACGTGACAATGTAATGTGGAGAAAATGCTCGAACTATTTTGGGGTTCCAATATATCGTGTTGTAAAGACCAATCCCAAATATTGAGAACAGCCAAACCAACACAATTGGAGCAAACAAAAATGCTACCTTGTGGGTACCACAATGTTGCAGAGCAAACAGGCCCACCAATATGACAGAGGCAATCAACATAAGTTCACCTACAAAAATGATGAAAATAGAGAGACATCAACCTTTGGAAAAAAAAAATATATATATATATATATATATATATATATATATATATATATATATATATATGAAAGACAGTTGGTTCAGGCATCTCATGAGATAGACATATGCTCCAATAAGAGCTGGATAACAGAAGAGGGAAGATGAACAAATCATACAAGACCAGCATCCACAGATAAAAAATGAGGTAACTCTACTGACTAACCCTCATGCAATTTCTTTTCAGCAACTTGAAGCCCTGAAACTGATGATAAAACTGCAAAACAAAAATATAATATATTTTAGTTGATTGCATACACAAAAATTCAATGTATTAGAACCAATTGATTCTGTATCATTTGCATATGTCAGGAGCCAGACTGTTCAAATTATAAAAATCCACACAGAAAACTAATGAGTCCACAACATATATAAATGGAGTGGTAACGTATCAAAAATCTGAAAAAAGACAGCCCTAGGACTCTACTCACTCTAGTAGAGTAGGCTGACAAAAAATAACCTTAASGAAAGAACTGCTCTCAAATCACCATGACCACTAGAATTTCATGGGGTGACTATATGGTTACATACTTACGTGAAGATCATATGATCACAAATGAAACCTATATTGTGTAAAGAAACTTAGTCCGCTCATTCAACATTTTTTATTTATTTTTTTTTTGCATAAATATTTATTAATACATATTTGAGTGAGTTGAGTCATTTTGGGGTAACCATGCGGTTGAGCAAAGGGGCTGTAGTTATAATAAAAAAGTAAACCCTTATTTATTCAGATATTTCAAATCTGTACATTCAGCATACTATATTGCAAAATCGACCAAACAAAATGAACAAATGTGGAAATTGAGCWTCTATATCTGAGTTCTAAAGCTACTATTGCACTGAGGAACATATTTACATAATTTATTACTGTCATTGCCCACATCAGATGCTATTGACAAACTGTAATAAAGGAAGCACTTCACATAACTCTGTGGAACATGGAAACCTGGCAGCTATTGGGGAATCCTCGGAAAAGAGCTGCAGTTATGATTATCCTAAATATACAAATTCAATAATTCGGTGGGCAACAAAGGCAACACTTAGATGACATAGAGAAACTTTCAACAGAAAAGAAAACTGTTGACTGACCTGAAATAGCAGGTGTTAGCACACCATCACCAATGACCATGCCTGCACCAATCAACACAACTACTAGCAAGGCTGTCCGCAACTTCTTGTGTTTATCAAGGAATCTCTTTAATGGAGAACCAGGGGCAACTGTTGATGAATGTCCATATTTATAGGCAGACAGCTCCTCATCTGCAGCTTGCTGATTAGGAAGTAAGCTGAACTTTGCGTGTCTGCAAAGCAGGGAGTAAAGAGCAAATGTTCCTCCTACATCACCCCAAAAAAAAAAAAAGGAATGCTTGAAAAAACAGGAAACAAGTACAATAGATACAGTACATGACATTCAAAATACCAACTAACCTTCCCCATTATCATCCGAGCTCAAAACAAAGAAGACATACTTGAGCAATGGAATTAGTGTTAAAGTCCAGAARATCAAGGAAAATGCACCAAAAACTGTTTCTTCACTGAGATTGTCTTTCCTTCCTTTAAATGTGCTTGTATAAACGTAAAGTGGTGATGTACTCAAGTCCCCAAAAACAATACCAAAGCTTTGGTAGGCCAATAACAGGGTCCTCGAAAAGTTTACCCAAGAATACTGCAAGAACAGGTAACCATGAAATCATAATTACAAAAGATATCACTCAAAAAATCTAACTTTCTTTGTAAAGCTAGTATAAATCATTTGGTTCAACAAAAATAACAGCGAGCAATAATTTCGAAGTAAAACTGATTATATTTCTAGCAAGCAAGCGAAATAAAAGGATATACTAGAAATTAAAATCAATCCTTCTAAATGAYTATTTATAAAATTCAATTTATTTGAAGTAGAAAGAAATTTAGGCCTTCAAATTCCCTCCCTAGAAGCATAGCAGCCGTGAAAACAATCTGAATCAAACTMAAGAACATAGCTTTGGTTGATAACTAAGTTTCATTAAACCTTAGTCTCATACTCTAATCAACAAAAACTCAGTAACAAAGTATGACACATGAGAAAACCTTATTTTCACCATCTTAGATCAATCATGAAAACCCAATATGATGCCAACGTAAACAGCATCTTAGTAGCAAAACCAATAAACTGACTAATTATGATCATATATTCATATTGATAACACAACAGCGCGTAAAATCAATCCATTCAATACCTCTACATGAACCAATTCAATACAATGTACAGAGTGAAATGCGAAACAAGATAGCTTCAAAATTAACTCATCAAACAAATCAAAATATATTCATCATTCAACATCTTAATCTCGTCAGCTCATAACAATCAAATCAATTAAAAATGTGTTTAACGAAGTCAATCATTGATGCAAAACCCAAAAACCAATCATCCAAAATGCCACAAGATAAAATTTTCAATCTACCGATTTCATTCTAACAGTAAACTAAACCCAATTATGCAATCAATCTCAAACCTTATCCTGTAAATTCAATACAATCCAATCCAATCATTGACCCAAGAAAAACAATCAAGATTACCAAAACAGATCAAATTCAAGGCTAAAAAAGGAAATCAAACAGGAAATCAAAAACCTTGGAAGAAGTTCGAGAAGGAGAAATCACAGAATCATGCTCCATTYTGGCGAATGAGGAATTTCTCTCTCCTCTTTCTCTCGAACGAGTGGATTACTGAAAGCATAAATAAAATACTGAAAGTGCTAGTTGCTGTAATAATAATGCCAAGTATTTATTGAAGATGATCGATTATTTTCGATTATTTAGGGTTTTTAAATTTGTAGTACAATGAAATTTTAATTTTAGGACAAAAGAAATGTCACATAAACTTGACATTCTATTGGATGGAACTGGGGAAGGATTTTTCAGATTTTTGGCTGGATTAGTGACGTGAGACGTAGTTTGTTAAAAAAAAACACGAGGCATACGCGTGGTGGCGTTGGCCTGAATGCCAGGTTCGTTTTGTTCTGATTTGGTTTGAACTCTCATTTTCCGAGTATATGTTTAGTTTTAAATAAAATATAATTTTTTAAAAACTAAATTAAAATTTAATTATTTAAAAATAAATTTTTATTTTCAACAAAAAATGTTTTTTATAGTTATATATAAAAAAATAATTTTATAAACTTTTACTTAACACACATTTATTAACTTTCATTAAATATATTTTACATTTTTTATGCAATAATTAATAGTGCATTTGGGAAGAAATTTTGGCAGGGAAAATTTTTTTGGAGGTGGGGATTGCTTTAGTAAAAATTATTAGACTAGTATTTTTGTGCATGCTATGCGTGCAAGTGTGCAACAACGCAATTTTTTTTTTGTGCTGAGAGAGCTACAAGAACAGAGATGATAATCAATCTCGATATCTCCTGGAAATGGGAGGGAAACTATAACCACTTAAACTATCCTCACTCTCACGACACAAAACTTATATAGCACGTTTCGCACTTCATTAAAATTTTGATGTCTCGAATTTAATTATTGCTTTCATTTATGGGAAGAATTTTTGGATTGTATGTAGTAGATATTACTTTTGAATTTTAATTGTTAATTATAAAAATTATTTCATRATTTATTGTTATATTTAGTAAGTAATTTTTTTCCTTGAATATATGGAACACTCAATCAATCATAAATGTATTGTCTTATATTGATTTAATATTATTCTTAGGAATATTTTTATGGTTGCATTTGTTATTTTTTTTTTATTTATGTGTAGCTAGGGTATTGTAGTAATTTTAGAAGGGACATAATTGATCCCCCCTTCACTTATGTACTCCGTAATAAAGATTACAATAAATTAAAGATTATTAAAATGTATGGTTTTTTTTTTTTGAAAATCTATTAAAATATATTAAAAAGGGTGTCGAGCAATGTGTAAACGCCACGTGTATCACTTATTTGTTATTGAGCCAAGTGTATCATAATTGTACACATTTGCATATTTTTTAATTTAATTACTATTAAAAAAGTGTACATAGTAAGAATCAAACACAAGATCTATTCTATTAGATAAAACACACTTACCAACTCAGCCAATTATTATTAGTGGTTTAAATGGTCACATATTTTTATATGAACCCTTCAATGTTCATTGTTTTTTTATTTTAAATGTTTAGTTACATTCCATTTTCTATCTGCATATGAAGTACAAAGTATTACATTTCTTGAATTTGATGACATCTTTTCGAGTAATGTAAAATTTCATCAAGTCATATTGATATTTTTATGCAAACAATCACAAAATATAAACAATTTATGAAATTTATAATGTTGTTCAACTACTTTATATATAACGACGACTCGGGGCATCGCCCGGGCCAAACCACTAGTTTAAATTTAAATTTATATCAGCTCTGAGATTGTTTAATTTACCAACCTTTTCTTTTATTTCACCTACTAATTAACCAATAAATTGAATTTTGAAAAATATTTAAAATTCACCTCTATTAATTATGTAAAGAAAGAGGGGCATTTSGRMYTTTTWRGKKG
>SNQN01003766.1:0-25625 GCA_008642245.1 Bassia scoparia | reverse complement strand
GCCTTACCTGGAGGGGATGGTGGGGGTTGCGTTGTTTTTGGATTGCGGCCGCGATTGGGTGGATGGTCGTGGTGGGGGTCGGATTGCGGGGATGGGGATTGCATGGTGGTTTGGGTATGGGTGGTTTGGTGGGATGACGGGGCCGGGGTTGGTTGGGGTTAGGGGCGATCGTAGGTGGTGGGCTGGGTCGGCTATGTGTCGATGGACTAGGTTTGGGAGGTGTGTGGATGGGTTGGGTGATTTAAAATGTGGGGGGCTTTAGTCGCTTTGTGTACATCTTCAGCGTGGTGTTGGAGTGGCTTATTGTGCAAATCGAAGCAAAGATCGGCAAATGTGGAGGAAATTGAGCATCTATATCTGATTTAAAGCTACTATTGCACTGAAAAATATTTACATATTATACTGTCATTGCCCACATCAGATGCTATGACAAACTGTAATAAAGGAAGCACTTCACTAAACTCTGTGAACATGGAAACCTGGCAGCTATTGGGGAATCCTCGGAAAAGAGCTGCAGTATGATTACAATATACAAATTCAATAATTCGGTGGGCAACAAAGGCAACACTTAGTACATAGAAAAACTTCAACAGAAAAGAAAACTGTTGACTGACCTGAAATAGCAGGTGTTAGCACACCATCACCAATGACCATGCCTGCACCAATCAACACAACTACTAGCAAGGCTGTCCGCACTTCTTGTGTTTATCAAGGAATCTCTTTAATGGAGAACCAGGGCAACTGTTGATGAATGCCATATTTATAGGCAGACAGCTCCTCATCTGCAGCTTGCTGATTAGAAAGTAGCTGAACTTTGCGGTCTGCAAAGCAGGGAGTAAAGAGGCAAATGTTCCTCCTACATCACCCCAAAAAAAAAAAAGGAATGCTAAAAACAGAAACAATACAATAGATACAGTACATGACATTCAAAATACCAACTAACCTTCCCATTATCATCCGAGCTCAAAACAAAGAAGACATACTTGAGCAATGAATTAGTGTTAAAGTCCAGAAGATCAAGGAAAATGCACCAAAACTGTTTCTTCACTGAGATTGTCTTTCTTCCTTAAATGTGCTTGTATTAACGTAAAGTGTGATGTACTCAAGTCCCCAAAAACAATACCAAAGCTTGGTAGCCAATAACAGGGTCTCGAAAAGTTTACCCAAGAATACTGCAAGAACAGGTAACCATGAAATCATAATTACCAAAGATATCACTCAAAAATCTAACTTTCTTTGTAAAGCTAGTAAATCATTTGGTTCAACAAAATACACGCGAGCAATAATTTCGAAGTAAAACTGATTATATTCTAGCAAGCAAGCGAATAAAAGGATATACAGAAATTAAATCAATCCTTCTAAAGACTATTTATAAAATTCAATTTATTGAAGTAGAAAGAAATTTAGCCTTCAAATTCCTCCTAGAAGCATAGCAGCCGTGAAAACAATCTGAATCAACTAAAGAACTAGCTTTGGTTGATAACTAAGTTTCATTAAACCTTAGTCTCATACTCTAATCAACAAAAACTCAGTAACAAAGTTGACACATGAGAAAACTTATTTTCACCTCTTAGATCATCATGAAAACCCAATGATGCAACGTAAACAGCATCTTAGTAGCAAAACCAATAAACTGACTAATATGCTCATATATTCATATTGATAACACAACAGCGCGTTAAATCAATCCATTCAATACCTCTACATGAACCAATTCAATACAATGTACAGAGTGAAATGCGAAACAAGATAGCTTCAAAATTAACTCATCAAACAAATCAAAATATATTCATCATTCAACATCTTAATCTCGTCAGCTCATAACAATCAAATCAATTAAAAATGTGTTTAACGAAGTCAATCATTGATGCAAAACCCAAAACCATCATCCAAAATGCCACAAGATAAAATTTCAATCTACCGATTTCATTCTAACAGTAAACTAACCCAATTATGCAATCAATCTCAAACCTTATCCTGTAAATTCAAATCAATCCAATCAATCATTGACCAAGAAAAAACAATCAAGATTACCAAAACAAGATCAAATTCAAGGCTAAAAAGGAAATCAAACAGGAAATCAAAAACCTTGGAAAGTTCGAGAAGGAGAAATCACAGAATCATGCTCCATTCTGGCGAATGAGAATTCTCTCTCCTCTTTCTCTCGAACGAGTGGATTACTGAAAGCATAATAAAATACTGAAAGTGCTAGTTGCTGTAATAATAAATGCCAAGTATTTATTGAAGATGATCGATATTTCGATTATTTAGGGTTTTAAATTTGTAGTACAAAAATTTTAATTTTAGGACAAAAGAAATGTCACATAAACTTGACATTCTATTGGATGAACTGGGAAGATTTTTAAGATTTTGGCTGGATTAGTACGTGAGACGTAGTTTGTTAAAAAAACACGAGGATACGCTGGGCGTTGGCCTGAATGCGAGTTCGTTTTGTTCTGATTGGTTGAACTCTCATTTCCCGAGCATATGTTTCGTTTTAAAATAAATATAATTTTTCTAAATAAACTAAATTTATTAATTAAAAATAAATTTTATTTTCAACAAAAATGTTTTTTATAGATATAATAAATAAATAATTTTATAAATTTTACTTAACACACATTTATAATTTCATTAAATATATTTACATTTTTTGCATAATAAATAGTGCATTTGGAAGAAATTTTGGCAGGGGAAATTTTTTGGAGGTGGGATGCTTAGTAAAGTTATTAGACTAGTATTTTGTGCATGCTATGCGTGCAAGTGTGCAACAACACAATTTTTTTTTGTGCTGAGAGAGCTACAAAACAGAGATGATAATCAATCTCGTATCTCCTGGAAATGGAGGGAATTATAACCACTTAAGCTATCCCACTCTCACGACACAAACTTATATAGCACGTTTCGCACTTCATTAAAATTTTGATGTCTCGAATTTATATTGCTTCATTTATGGGAAGAATTTGGATTGTATGTAGATATTATTTGAATTTAATGTTAATTAAAAAAATTATTCATGATTATGTTATATTTAGTAAGTAATTTTTTCCTTGAATATATGGAACACTCAATCAATCATCATAATGTATTGTCTTATATTGATTTAATATATTCTTAGGAATATTTTTATGGTTGCATTTGTATTTTTTTTATTTATGTGTAGCTAGGTATTGTAGTAATTTAGAAGGACATAATTGATCCTCCTTCACTTATGTACTCCGAATAAGATACAATAAATTAAAGATTATTAAATGTATGGGTTTTTTTTGAAAACTATTTAATTATTAAAAAGGGTGTCGAGCAGTGTATACGCCACGTGTATCACTTATTTGTTATTGAGCTAGTGTATCATATTGTACACATTTGCATATTTTTAATTTAATACTATTAAAAAAGTGTACTAGTAAGAATCAAACACAAGATCTATTCTATTAGATAAAACACACTTACCAACTCAGCATATTATTAGTGGTTTAAATGTCACATATTTTTATATGAACCCTTCAATGTTCATTGTTTTTTTATTTTAAATGTTAGTTACATTCCATTTTCTATCTGCATATGAAGTACAAAGTATTACATTTCTGAATTTGATGACATCTTTTCGAGTAATGTAAAATTTCATCAAGTCATATTGATATTTTATGCAAACAATCACAAAATATAAACAATTTATGAAATTTATAATTGTTCAACTACTTTATATAACGACGACTCGGCATCGCCGGGCCAAACCATAGTTTAAATTTAAATTATATCAGCTCTGAGATTGTTTAATTACCAACCTTTTCTTTATTTCACCTACTAATTAACCAATAAATTGAATTTTGAAAAATATTTAAAATTCACCTCTATTAATTATGTAAAGAAGAGGGGCATTTCGACTTTTTAGTGGACACTACCACCACCTCCCATATCCCTTATATATAGAGATTAGTTTCTAAGCACGCAATGCGTACGGTAATTATTTTTTGTTGGTAAAATTGTCACAAAAGACCTTTTAAGTTTAATTTTTTGTGACAAATAACCTTTTTTAAAATTATTTTGCAAAAAAAGACAAAATTGAGATTTATTTTGTGAGAAGGTACCTTTTGTCGAAAAGTCAAAATTGACAGACCAAATCACATTATGTATATTGATGACTTCAAGAATAACATCAATTTATCTAGCATTAGTTTTAACTTGTAGCATTTCTGATAGAATGATTTCAATTTGAGAGCATATCTTCAATGAAAGTTGTAGAGGAGAAGAATGAAATTTAGGGGAAAAAAGAGTTTAGGGAAAATTTTGGTAAGAAAGAAGATAGGTGGCTGTTTTGAGGCACGTGATCTACTTGCGATCAATTAATTTTGACTTTCTGGCATAAGGTCCTTCTCACAAAATAAAATCATTTTGGTCTTTTTAATATTTTTAAAAGGTCCTTTATCACAAAAAAGTGAACATAAAAGTCCTATGCGACAATTTTGCCTTTTTTTGTTCGATATGAATTTTAATACAAAAGTATGATAATTTAATATACCGATCGACAATCTAAGAAAATAATTTGCTATGAGCGAAATATGATAATGCAGAATAATACATTGTTAACTTTTTATGGATTTTTGTTATTAACCACCTTCCAATTAGGGATCTTTCAAATTAACCATCACCACATTAACTTATTTTATAGAACTAACTTACAATTATGCACCTTTTAAAACCCACCACGTAACATTTTTTCGCCAAGTCTCGTTATTATTTGAGCCCAAATTTCAAGATAACAAGTTTAGAAACGAGCTAAGAGATTTGGGAAGTAAGAAAAGATACAGAGTTCCCCAAATCTCAAATTTGAGCCCAAATAATAACGCAACTTGGCGAAAAACGTTACGTGGTGGGTATTTAAAAAAGTTGCATATTGTAAGGTGATTGTGTAAAATAAGTAATGTGGTGGTGTTAATTTGAAGGACCCCTAATTGAAAGGTGGTTAATAACAAAAAATCCACTTTTATTGTAGTTGATACTGAACACGTAGTATATACTCCGTACAATCAATATGAAAAATATGATAATGTATACGTAATACATTAACTTTTTATGATGTTCAATATATTTTTTAAGTCCATTTTAAATACTCCCTCCAACTTTTTACATGCACCACACCTGAAACACAGGTTTTAGGAGAGTTTAATTACAATCATTTCCATATCCCAACCCCTTAGTGCATTTTCAAAACACTTTTTTTTACTGCTGAATTATGCATATTACCCATTCTCAAAGGTTTACCCATGAAATCTGACTTCAACTTGCAAAATTTCATTGAACTTTTATGCTGAACGTTTCACCTATTTGGCTCCATTTTTTTCCCTTTTGGATTCAACGTTACATTGAAATTAGAATTTAAAAAAAAAAGAAAAAAAGAAACAAAGCTTATCAAAATGAATTGCATGAAACTTGTAAAATAGAAACGAGATCGAACCTGCTGAAAAGTGGTACCAAATGATCGCACAATAAGTAGATTATTATTCAAGTGTTAGTTGTAAATATTTGAGTAGATTAGAAGACATGAAGATTTGTGTTGTGGGAAGAAGAAGAGAAAAGAGAAATTTATGGAGAAGATAATAGAAAGAAATATGCGGTGAAAACATTCAGTAAAATGTAAAATGGCAAGGTGAGAAAAGTTGAAGTCAACATTTCATAAATTTTGTAATTAATTTGGAATACCGGAGTAAACAAAGGTGGGTTCCACTTCCTAAAATAGAACGGTGCAAGTAATTTGACACATCCGTTTATGGTATATGGTGCAAGTAAAAAAAATGAAGGAGTAAATAAAATTTTTCTTATTATGGGAAACAAAAAAACTATTAAATGATGTTGTATTTGAAAAGTGTATTTATTGAACATTATATTCATTTATATTTTTTTAATTTGAATTAATTAATTAAGTTTTTTTTCCTTGTCTTTAAGGTGGATTATTTAAATTGTTATTAGTAAGGGAAGAGGTAATTTAGGTGTACACTACCACCACTAGCTCCCCCTTCCTTAATTTCTTATATATAATAGAGATTATTAAAAATTACAGAAGTTCTTATATGCATAATAAATTCATTGTACACCAAGCATATAGTCACCCTTTTAGTCGATATAATAACCATTATTCCCTATTTCCCTTTACATCAATGTAAAGATAAAAAACAAGGTCATTATATTGATCAAAAGGTATATATATTGACTAAAGTGGTCACTCTAATCTAGCGCACAATAAATTTATTGTGCACCCGATGCCCCTAAAACTTTGCCTAAAAATTATTAACTAAAAATTGTTGAAAAGGTCGAAAATACAATTCTTCATTAACAATGATTTTTTAAAATAAAAAATAAGGTAATTAACCAATGAATTGATACCAATCACAAAAAACGTAGATAATAGAGGAACAAATTTTGTAACAATAGTCCCAGTTTCAAAGATTTAGGCCCTAATTGACAAATAGAGTTTAGCGGTTATGTTTAAATTAGAGTATATAGTTTTACCTTTTTGTTTGAAGATTTCACTGTAGATTTGACTATCTTTCACAAAAATGGTTTTATAACTTAGCTGATTGCTAAAAGTTGATTCCTTTTTATTTGAGTAAAATGACAATTATGTACATGTTTAATGTGTTTTAGATATAATTATGGGTAAAAAAGTCAATTCCTTTTTCTCTCTCTCCAAAACCTCTAAAGAAAAAGCTCATATTTGAAGCTTTTTTTTTGAGAGTTTTGACCCCAAAACTCCCTCCCAAACTCTCTCTCAAAGCTCTCCCGACCAAACACCCTTAGTAGAGTTTTAACTAGTAAAATCTCTAATAGTGGTCTAAAAGTCTCTTTTACCCAAAACTCTAATTGTCAAACGCCCCTGTTTTTTTTTTTTTTGTTTAGAGGATTTGACCTTTGATTTGAATAGTTGTAATGTAAATATATTTGATAGCATTAGTTAATGCTTAGAGTTTTGTACTTTAATGATATGTAAAAAGACATTTATGGACATTTTTTTTATTAAAACAATTTATTAGATGTAGCATATGATAATTAGACATTTATTCTCTCTCCTAAACTCTCTAGAAAAAGCTACTCATCCTAACTTTTTCAAAAGAAACTTTTGATTAGAGTTTTTGGTACAAAACTCTCTTTAATCCACTCTTTTACCAAACACCTAAATTAGAGTTTTGATTAGTCAAAACTCTAAACCCTCTCCAAAACTCAAAACTCTCATCAAACTCTCTACCACACAATGCAAGCCATAATCTAACAATAACTCTAATATTTATCAACTAAACTTTAAACTCTATTTGCCAAACAGATCATATGTCCTACTTGACGACAATCATAAGTATAGTTATACCATACTACTGATTGTACTATAAAATTTGCGCGACAACACACATTGTACCGATCTATCATACATATCTCCAACTTCTCTACTAGGAAGATTTTGTTGGAATATTTTAATACCAATATATTTAGAAAAATGGTTGGGTTCAAAGTTGAGAAGAAGAGCGTCACATCACATATATTTGTTTATGGTTGTTGTTATTTATTATTATCCAAAAACCTAGTTGTGTGATAATTTTCTGTGACACGTCCACCACAAAATTGCCCATTCTGAAAGTAAAGGTGCATTTTGTTAATATTGTAACTTAAGTACTTGCTTGCCTTTTGTCAAAGGAATTTCTATGATGAAACAGTATAATTAACATGATTAGTAGTTGATTTAGTACAATCACAACATGAAAATGTTTTTCTATAATAATAAAATAATATTACGATTGCAAAATTTGATTGAAGAATATGACACCTCCTAGCCATTGACTAACTAAAATATTGTATTTTGGAACAAAAATAACATATATTATTAGCTATTATTATCCCCCATACTCAAATAATTGTTTCTTTTAGGTGAACTTTGAAAATTGTTCAAGCTACCATTAAATAATTAATAGAAGAAAGTATATTATCATTATTTGAGAACTTAATAGGTTCCTTCAATTGATTTACTTCATATTTATTTTAAATACTTTGTAACAAAAATTACAAATTATATTATATTGCGTGATCGAAGATCGGATACTAAGAACAAATTTGATTTAAATCAGTTTTGTAACAAGTACAAATATTTCGATTATGTAAACTGGTTTATAATCGAACAAGAAAGACAATTAATTGTACCATGGATAGACGATTATTTTTAACAAATAGGTTGCTATATTGTTCTTTTACATACGGAGTAATCAATATTTATATTTTATAATATTTAATAACTTGTTTTTGAATGAAATGATGACACATGTCATCTTTCTCTTCTTCTTTCTTTTTTTCCTTTTTCGCCTTTTCCTTTTTAAAAAAAATTAATTTCTGATAAGTAACTTTTTCCCTTTTTGGGGTTTTTTTTAATTAAAAAAAATCTATTTACTATATTTAATAGAGAAATTATCTCGAGTAACCCGAACTTGCGATTATCCAAAATAACCCTCACTTTGCACATTTCCATGGTAGCCCGAAACTTTGATTTGAGGTTTTTTCTGATTTTATACGAAGATAACACCGTATCTCCTTTGTCCCTCTCATTCTCCTGCTTCGTTTCTCCCTTTTACTCTCTCTCTCTCCTTTAATATCTTATTTTTCCCAAAAATTAAATTTATAAAAAACCAAATAAAATTCAATCATAACCTTCCTTCCTTCCTCTCAAATCTTCACTAATCTCACTCCAATCAATTACGCAAACATACAAAATTCCATTTCACATTCAAACTCTAACTCAAAATTTTGATATTTTGTATGAAAAATCTGGTTGCTCCAACTGTATATTCGATTTATGCAAATTTTGTGTGATTAATTGCAAGTTGGAGCCATGAGTTGAAAGTATGCAATTATTGTTCAAGAATTGAGAAGTTTGGTTCGGTTTAGCAACGATTTTGCTCCAATTGTGCTGGATCTCCTCCTAACATGTTAGCTTGATTATTTGCATTTCAGATCAAAAAATTAAGTTTTAGTGTATGGATTATTGTATGGTTTTCCCTCATTCTTTGTCATTTTAGTTGATTTTGGCTCCTTAAGCCTTTTGCTACTATATGTATATTGTAGATTGATAGTTATACTTTTCATAGCTTTTGATTGATTTTGGTAATTAGAGACACCATGGAGCTTCACGGGACTAAACAAGGCCGCTGGACAGAGCGAGTAGAGCTAAGAGCGAACAACCAGCTCAAACAACATCCGTTCACTTAACCGCATCGGTTGAGATAACCGTTCTTGGCTTGCTTCTGCTTGGTTTTGGCTTTAATCGAGGAGGCATATTTTGTAATTTAAACAAGCTCTTTATAATTCCGAACAAAAAGAAATATTTAAAAGAGGAGATCCTAATTTTGTAGATTACTTTTTATTATCAGGATTATTTCAAAACTGAATTATGTATTGTTAACACCTAGCATTTGTGCATTCATCATTGAGATCATCAATGAGAGTTCATCCATCTATCAATTGTTCATGCAATTTTCGTAATTATTTATCCTCTAATCTTTTTCAGTTTGCTTTAATTTGTTTATGCTTTTTATTATTGTTTCCCCAATTGCAAAATTATCAGTTTTATTCCAGATGATGAGTAGCCTAATTCTGAGGCAATATGGTATCTATAGCAATATGATTCACTAGATATTTGGCCTTGATCGAATCAAGACTTGGCTTTATTAATTTAACCTTTAAGATTGTTCTTCCCGTAATAACTCTTTCGTAGGGCCCGACTTATGCTTATATTTATTAGTCACAAATCTCTAGATCTAGCGATTGAGACTTAGCACAAGATCAACGTCAATAGGTAGAACGAGACTTTCCTAGGTAGGAGATTACGTTAGGGATAGTTCATGGTTCATTTGATTCAGAGGAGCTTGACCCGTATTTTGATATGCCTTGTTATGAATTGTTGTGATGCCGAATTATTGTTAATACTGCTACAGTGAACCATAGTTGTCCTAAGATTCGTTATCATATAGTTTATTCATCATCGTTCATGTTTTCATTAGTCTTAATTCAATACAATCACAAACCAAGATTACTTTTATTAGTTTAGATGCTTTATTCAGTTAATCAGTATAGTTGCTTCTTCATGACGATCCAGTTACCACTAGCTGCAGGTTAGTTTTTAATAGGATTTTTGATAGGCACGCAACAAGCATGTCAGTTTTTCATTCGGATTACTACATTTTAATGTTCGAAATTATTGAATCTCTTGTTCGAAAATCTACTTGAACCTATATTTATTCGACTAAATGGCATTGCAGCTTGAATTCTTGAGTTAATCGTGAGTTGAAATCGCTAACTTCTGATCTGTGAACCCAGAATGCGATGAATGTGTTGTTGGTTTTGGTTCGAATTTTTTTATTTTCGAATTTTTTGATTTTGGTCTTGCTTCGAATTTTTGTTCTGGTTTTGGTTCTGGTCTTGCTTCGAATTTTTTGATTTTGGTTCGAAAAGTTAAGTGTTGAATTCAAACATTTGGTTTTCAATTTATTTTGTGGTGATATTTGCAGTAATTGGTGTTAGATGTTGAGTTGGAATTTGATTTTCGATGTACATCAGTAGGGGTGAGCACAGGTCCGGTCTGGACCTGAAACCGGACCGGAATTTGGACCAGACCGTGACCGGACCGTTAATTTCGGTCCAGGTCCAGGTCCAAAGAAATATTACATTCCGATTTTTCGGTCCGGTCCGGTCCAAAACCGAAATTTTCCGGTCCAGACAGGAAGACCGGAATTTTTAAAAAATAGTTTTTTTCCTCACTTACCGACTTTTAACTTTTGCACTTATTAGTGTTATCACATTCACATATTCACAATTTCACATTTTCACACACACGACACACTCGAGTAAACCCTAAAAACCCTCCTCTCTCTCCTCTCGCTCCTCCTCCGCCGCGACGTCGCCGACCAACGATCCTCCGCGGGCCCTCCCTCCACTCCGCCACTCCACTCCGCTCCTCCACTTCGCCTAGCAGCAAGCCAACAACAAATCCAACAATCGCCTAGCAGCAGCAGCAGCAATTCCTCTTCGCAACTCCACTTCGCCGCAGTAGGGACCAGCAGTTGTGCCGCGCCGCCTCCACTTTGCAACTCCCTCCACCGCCATCAACAACCGTAGCAGCAGGCAGCAACAATTCCATTTCACCTTCGTCCTGCGTCCTACTCCTCACTCATTTGAGGTACTTTTTTCATTTTATTTTTGTTTAATTAAATAATTTGAGTAAATGAAATTTGAGTAATTAAATAATTTCTCACTTTATTATGTTAAATGAAATCGGTTTGTCTATTATTGTAAAATTTTTGTTTGTAAAATGTGAAATTATTTTGTAAAATTCTTAATTTCAGTTTGTATATTATTGTTAAATTTCTGTTTGAATTGCAAATATTAATAAATGTGTTGAATTGCATGTCTTATAATCTTATTATTCACAATTACTTGTGTTTTGTTGAATTTTTCAATTGAAAATAGAATAAAAGTTGAAAACAGGTCCAACAGGTTCAGTCCAGGTCTGGACCGGAATTGATTCAGTTTCGGTCCAGGTTCGGACAAATTTTGGATTCCGGGTTTCAGATCCGGTCCTAGACCGGTGCTCACCCCTATACATCAGTGGTGAAATTAGCCAATGAATTTCGCAGGAAGACTAAGAAATGTCAATCGCTACATCTTAAATTGGCTAATGCTATGATATAATTTGGCAAGAATTTTGTATTTTGATTTGGTCGGGCAATTGGAGGATGATGATCTTGATGTTAAAGGATGAAGGGAGGACCTATGGAAGATGATGATGAAACAGGGGAAGAAAGGGATGGAAGGAAACTAACACTTTGTTAAGGGTCCGTTAAAAAAATCATAAAAAAACCTCAAAATCAAAGTCCAGGGCTACCAGGGAAATGTGCCAAAGTAGAGGATTATTTTGGATAATCGCTCAAAGTTCAGAGTTACCTGGGATAATTTCGCTATTTAATAAAATGAAATTAGACGGAATTTGTGACACATGTCATATTCCCTAATTTCCCTTTCTTTTTGCTCTTTTCCCTTTTTTATATTTTCCCACAATTGATATTATGAGATTGAGAAAATATGTCACGTGACATTTCACTTTTCCCCCTCTTTAACTTTTTTAAGTTTTAAATAAATTCTTACACCTCATAACAAAGGAATTGAAAAGATTAATTTTTTTTTATGATGAACAAAGAGGGGAAGCCCAGGAACTAGAAACAAGAAAGAAAACAAACAAAATAAAAAAAAAAAAACTACTAAACTAATTGAAAAGATTAATGACACTTGATATCTCCTCCCTTTTATAAATTGTTTTTTGGTACTTAATAACATGATCTACGACGAATTGAAAGGAATGATGGCTTGTGAGAACTTTTTTTTTGTGTGTTTAAAGGATTTGTTTAATTATTTGTACTTTCCATTTTTTTAAAGGGGAATTTAAATTTCTTCTTAAAAATTAGTCAATATTTTCTTTTACAAAATTTAATAAATTCATTTAACATTCACTTGTGCATTATTTTTTTTCTTTTTTGATAAAGGAAAATGGAAAGGAATAATCTGAACTTTTGCTGGTCTTCAATTAATAATCCGAACCGATTGATATTACGGAATAATCYGAACTTTAGCACCTATCTTCAATTATTATACTAAATGACCTGAAACCTGATAAGCAGGTCATCCAAAGATTTTTATTTTTTTTCCTTTTTTTTTCCTAGGTATGCTGTCCCTCCCCCTCCCCCCAAAACCACCACCACCCTACCCAGCAACCACCATTGCTCCACCACCCCAGTTACTCTTCTCTGTCACCCTCGAAACCATCCCCCTAACACACACCGCCACACCCCACACACCGCCACTAATACTCTCACACTCCCCCACTCGCCACTCATTCCACCACCCTTGCACATCACCTCCTACATTCGAAGAAATGCCGACCACTGCACACGTCCTCCTGCTAAAGCTCACAAAGCATACCCAATGTTGTGCACTCAACCTATGCCCGAATTCGTGACCCACCTACCCCCATATTTGTGACCCAATTACCCCAATTTGGAGTTCAAAAGTTAGGGTTTTCATTGTTTAATGTGTGGTGGTGTGTGTATAGAAAGGTGGTTGTGATAAGGTGGGGTTTTGTGGTTGTGATGTTGCGAGGGGTTTCTGGGGTGGGCTGCGTTGCTTGCTCTTCTTCGCGTTTATGGTGGTGTGTTGCGAGAGTGGGTGGTTGTTGGTGTTTGCTATGTGCTGGTGTTGGTGTTGCTGGTGTTGATGTTGTTGCGGGGTGGAGTTGGTTGCGGGTGGTGGGAGGAGTGGTGGAGTTGGGGTGGGTGGTGGTAAATTGGGTGGTGCATGGGTTGTGTGGGTGCTGATCTGTTGTGTGGTTGTGGCTGGTGTTGATGTTGTTGGCGGGTGAGTTGGTGCGAGGTGGGTGGGAGGAGTGTGGAGTTGGTGGGTGGGTGTGTGGTAAATGGTGGTGCGGAGTGGGGTTGTGTGTGTCTATGTTGGTGGTTGCTTCTAATTTTTTTTTTTTTTAAACATGAAGCCTATTACGGTTAAAGAGAGTTAGGAGAGAGAGAATTTAGAGGTTAACTTAGTACTTAGTATGTTTAATGAAAGTTAGGGTTTAAGTTCGATTATTCGTAATATCAATCGGTTCGGTTTATTAATTGAAGACCAACAAAGTTTCAGATTATTCCTTTCCATTTTTTCTTGTTAAATTCTTTGTAATAGTTACCAAAGACATGTTTTTTTAAATTTGCCAAAACAAAAAATTTTATTTCAAATTCTCTCATCCGTTTGGGCGGAGGATTCTAGCAATTTATATATGGCAAATATCAAAGAAAATGATTTTATTAAATCTAATCGTTTTGTTATTGTGAATTTAATTTTTTACACTGTATATACTATATCATTATTTCTCACCATTATAAAATCAGTAAATATAAGTGAACCCGTGCTTTGCACGGCAATACTAATTAGAAGAAATGAATGTGTAATATAGAGTCAACTTTGGCGCTAATCTACTATGTCCGGGACCATGGTCCTCATATGTGCCGGGCAAATTTCATTTCCGAAACTAAAATGTTCATTTTCAAAATAAAATGTTCATTATGAGAATGAAACTGTATTTTCGAATGACATTTTTATTTTCGAAAATGACATTTCTAGTTTCGGAATGAACATTTGCCGGGACCATATGAGGAACATGGTCCGGACCATATAACCTATTGACTTTGGAGGGTTGAAATGAATTAAGTTAATAAGTTGACTTAAAATGTCTAAACAACAGTGCTTATATTTGTTAATTATTTAGTCATTAGTCGGATAATGACGTATATCCAATAAATTAAGCAACAAAATAGTACCAAAAAAAAAACATAAACAAGTAGATTAGAGCTTTAATATTCTATTATTATTAATTAGTTGTTAGTTTGAGTTGACATATTTTGACAAATAAAGTGAACATATTATTCGCCCAATTTCAAAAATCTACTCATTTTATTTAGTACATTCATCGGTCTTAAAAATGATACCATTTAGAATTTTCACAATTTTTATCACTAAAATGTTAATAAATCAGCTAATCTTGGTCCTGAGTTAGTTGTGTACCAACAATAATATGTCCTATAATATAGAGGATAAAGGAGATGATTTTGCATCTCCAAATTATTTGTTACTATCATCTTTTATATGATAGGAAGTGAAAGGAGATGATGAGTTATGTATGTATGGAGTATTAATATGGAGTTACACATAAAGAGCATCAACACATATTCAAATTGTTAGATTGTTTGAACTTTTGTTAATACTTAGACAACACCCTCCTCTCCCATAATACACGCTTATACAATTTCAATCTTTTAGGTTTGTTGAGTGCCATTATATATTCATATTTATAAAAGAAAAAAAATTAAAGTAAACAACAACTTTTACTAATTATTTTTATTTCTCTTTTTACTTACACCCCATACTCCACATAATTCCACATCACCCGATACAAACCCTCCATTTGCAATCCCTACAACATTTCCACAATGAGGGTTGTCATTCAAATTTACACTATCACCTAAAAACCCATGACAAACCCCTTATTGTGAATGCCCTTTGTTCCCTACTTCTACTCTAAATGTAGCATTGCCCAAGTATGATTACCGATATACCTTAGTTGTTGTTTTTATCCTCTCCCTCCTTCTGTTTTCTCCTTGGTCCCACTCTCTTTTCTGATTCCTCATTCCTTCCTTTTCTTCTTTTTCTCTAAGGCCCATCTTTTCTCTTCTCTTCTCTGTTGTGCTTCCCTTGTACCCTCTCTTTCCCATTTCCATTCCATTTCCCATTTACCATTTATTCCCTCCCATGTCATTATGTTAAGTGAAAGGTGATGATGACTGGAGCTCCAAGCACGAGAAGAGCCTTTAGATGATTTCTGATTGCATTTTTAGGTTTTGATTTTGAATTGATTGAGGGAATGAGCGAAAGTGAAATCTACTTTAGTTTTTAGTTGCTTTAGTGCGCGCGAGTACGATGCTTGATCGTTGTGTAGACACCTGAAAATGTGTCTCCCCAATGAGTAATCGTGATGAACATACGCGTCTCGCGTTTTGTTTGATCAGAAAGATGCTTTGAACTCACGAAAGTTAGAAATACGTAGGTCTGTACTCGAACTATTGAGCAAAGTCATTACAAGGCAACATTTTCTTTCGGTTTTCTCGATAAACCAAGGTTTTCAAAGGTTTTCAAACGAGTTACACTCGGCGATTTCCGTGCTTTTTGTTTTCCATCATGTGCGTCACATTTTTCTGAATCCGCCATATTTAAATTATTTTTTCTGATTTTTCTATGATTTCTATGAATTTTGCATGTTATAATACGCAGAATAGCAGACAATACGTGATATATTAGAAATACCCGGAAATAGTGAACCTTCTTAGAAAATCTAGAACTCTTGTTGGAGAGCAGGGTTCTAGGTGCTCGAATCAAGGGAAATCACGAATAAATCGGAGGAAATCAAAATATATCGAGGTTTTTGGAAAATATATACTCACATTGAGCGTATATACGCTGAATGGAGCGTTATATCGCTCCATTTGAGCGTATATACGCTCAACAACACATACGATTTTTGCCAAAAATTTATGGAAAGCAAGAAGCGATATACGCTCAGTATGAGCGTTAATCTTGCTGAGCGTATATACGCTATCCTGGCGTATATAGCAGGGTCCCTCTGCTCGTTTTGCGTCGTGCTATAATATGCGTCGCTTGCTCATCGCCTCGTAGCTGCTGAGCATCCGTCGCATATTGCGAGACGGCTTCACTACACGCACAAGACACGACCTAAAACTTCACTTCACACGACTCTTGCAATACACTTCACAACACATCCAGAGACACATCTAACACTCTCAAACACTCAAACACATTCATTTCGATTCAAAGCATCGATTCTATTCAATCAAAGCGAAATTAAGGGTATAAATCTGAGATTACTCACCAAAAACCTTCTTTCACTCTTTTCAATTCCATTTGTTTTTATTTGATTAACCACTATTTTGAGTTTTAATCAATTAAAGCAATGTAGAAACTCACTTGTTATTGGTTCATGTAATATGTAGGTTTTTCTTATTATTTTCATTGTTTCATGGTTTTTCTTGGTTTTCATTTTTTTATACATATTGTTTTGTCATACTACGCGTTTGTTTGTCTCAATTAGCAATTCAATCGAAAGGCGATCCTTGAGTTTGTTCTAACAATTTGATTGTTTGCATGACAAGGTGAGAAGAGGACATATACATATTATTATGCTCTACTACCTTTGTTTTTCTGTTCTTATGTATATAATTCCAATCACACTTGTATATATTGCTTAACAAGACGGAATTTAATCGTTTGTCACATTAAAGTCAGATAATCATGTACGACCGTTTTCTAAGCACTTATTAATATTGATTAACAATCAAGTGACCCTTATCATGTTAGAAGTCTTGGTTTGTTTATAATAGCAACCCACTAGTAATCATGCACTTCAAAGTCAAATCAATAGGCTCTTTGAATTCATTTGTTTATGATTTATGAACTACAATGAGACCGAGTAGAGGCGCTACAATGCGGCGTTGGGTTAAGATCTGATTCGTACATGTCCCGAACCACGACTGGTTACTTGATGAGTGGGCATTAATTTGCACCAATGTTTCGGGCGTCCGTGAATATATATAGGCACTGGGTGGCATCCCTCAATTCGACGACACACCACGCATTCAATGCGGATTCCATGGCTCAATTCCATGACACTGAGCTGACGGTCAACGCCCTGCTAAGCGGGCGAAGCCCTACAGTTTTGGCGACTTCACTGGGGATAATCACATTGTGAGGGACAGACTTGAAAGTTCGTATTTCCTATATTCATAATCAATTGAATTTTGCTTGTGACCCTTCGAATAGGGTCATGTCTAGGCACCTTGGTCCAAATGCGGCATGTTCTGATGCTCGAGATCACTTAAGGGGGGGTTTTACCTTGGTTGCATGTGGTAAATGTAATAGCAAAGGTAAGTCCTATCGCATGCCGGTATGCACGTGTTATAATGCGTGTATATAAGGGGTATCTCGGCATAATACCAATATTGTGTGTGGTGAAATGGACCAGCTCTACTTTAGCATGTACACTATCAGACTTAACCAAGCCGACTTATAGTTCACTTAGATCTGATTAAGTGAATAATTTGGATTTGTGTTTCAATCAATGTCTTGCTTGAACTTGTGACTCTTCATCAGTCAAATTCTTAGCACCAACTAAGCCAGTTATTATCTATGGTTCAAGACATGAAGTTTGATAATCCATTAGGCCATTTCAAAATCACTTTACAATCCATTCGACCTAGAACTGACTTAGGTTCGATTCAATCCAAGAGTCTTAATTCTGACTTAGATTCGACTGTTTGGGCTTAAAACTGAATTAGGTTCAATTTCAATTCCAATTCAAAAAACCTTAAGTCTGAATTAGGTTCAATATCATTTCAACCCGAAGAGCCTTGAATCTGAATTAGGTTGCTTCAACTTCAATCTAAGAACTTAAATTGAACTAGGTTCGATCATAGACTACAACCTAGCCCATTCAATTTCAAATGGCTCATAGGTCTAAGAGGTCTTAATCTGAATAGGCCCATCTTAGTTTGAATCTTCTCGAGTCAGCAATGTTTCGGAGGTGTTATTCGATTTTGATAGATACTAGCACCTTAAATCAGATTAGGTCTAGCATTCAAGTCTACTTTCGAGTTCAGTCCTTAAGTCAGACTCAACTAAGATTAGGTTTGTCTTAAGTTTTCAATCTTGATTGTCTGGTTCTAAAGTGTAATTTCTTGATTTCAGCAAGATAGCAAAGACTCGCACTTGTCTCTGGGCCGCAGAAGAGTAACAAGAAGCAAACCCGATGGTCTGCCTGATCACCAAGACACTTCCATGGCAAACATTCGAACAACAGCTTAACGTATTCTCGAAAAGCTCGAGTCGGTGAATTCTCGCCTTGATGCAAAGAAAAAAGAGCATTGGGGAGCTGAAGGAAAGAGGACCAAGAAAACCTCTCGAGTCTTGAAGGGAGGAAAGAAGACGATGCTGAGACACCACTCCCTCCTCAAAGACTGAGACGGAAAAAAGGGTGGAGCAACTAGAAGAGATGGCCAAGAGGATGTCGAATTCAGTTCAAGGGCCTCGTTGTTGCTGATTTGAGATTAAGGCCAGCTCCAAGAAGTTTGTCATCACTGATTTGCCCAAGTTCAAGGGAATGAAGACCAGAGGACACTCGCACTTTCAATATCTCAATGGTCTTAAAGGAATGAGCTAAGACATTTCGCAAGTATTTTGTTTCCTATTACTTTGGACACCCATTGTTCCATGGTGTGTTTCAAGACTTCTGATCAAGCAAGCTGATGTATTGGATATTATTCAAACACGAGTTCTAAAGCAGTACAGGTACAATTCAGTTCTGTCGGCCTCCAGTGAACTAGAGCCACCAAGCAAAGAAGTGAAGAGAAATTTCCTTACTTTCTTAATAGGTGGGAGGAGAAGGCGCTCAAATGACAAATCGATCCGAATGAGGAAGATAAGTCTGCATGGTCATCAAGAACCTTCAGCAGAGTATCGAGAGCCACTCAAGTTTCAACCATTGACTCATTTACTGGGCTCTACAAAGTTGGCTCTAGTGAGAAGATGTTAGCCAGAAGTCTAAGGGTAACGGTGGGGCTTTAACAAGAAAATGTGGCTCCTCCTTTCAACATTATCAATTCAGCCACATTCAATGACAAATCTCTAACCATCCGGCTCTTTCAACAAACAGGCCTCGAGGAACAAGGACATTTCTTCAATTGGTATGTGCTTATGAGCAGGCCTTGATAGACTAACTGCAAAGGTGCATGCTTCCTATTGGACCACTCCAGACCTTCAGATGATAAGTAAATCTAGGATTGGAATCCACTGCCTATTGCAAGTTCACAAGGAAGGGGTCACACCACTGAGAGAATTGCATCGTTTTGAAGCACAGGATTCAAGACATGGTTGAAGATTGGTCGCCTCCTCAGTTCCCATCCAGCGGGCGAAGATAAGATAACATCCAACCAACCATTGCTAACCCTGAGTCACCCAAGGCGTGTGGTTAATGATCACGCAGGCTTCTTTAGATTGAGTCATCGAGTCAGCTAGCTCTCCTAATTCTTTTCAATTACACTGTCTTTTGAGTCTATGTAGTATTTTTTAATATAAGCTTATGTTTCAAGTTTTCTTTCATCAATAAAATGTATTTATTTTGGCAATATTATTTCTAATTCTATGAAGTCTCACATCATTGGCCACAATTGGTTTAATTAATACTGATTCAATTATTTATTTGAACAATGCCAGAGAGCCTTCTTCACAGCTCCACAAAATGACCCCTTCCATACCATTTGTCAATTCAAATCAAATCCTTGTAACCTTTGACCACAACACTATCATTTAGCCTATCTTTCTTTCATCACCACATCTACTAACAAACGGTGCGTGAGGAAAAGACACGTGCAAAGAAAGAAAGACAAAGAATAAATGGGCAAAAAGAAAAGCAAAATCAAAGTTCAATACAAAAGTTTCACAAATGCAAATCAATCCAATACAAATCAAAGTTCAAAGCCCATTCAACAAAAAGCAGAGTCTAAAAGCACACTGCGCACCGTGTGGTCCTTCGTAATCATCAAGCTTTTCAAACCCTCAAACACAGCCTCACATTACAACCACAAAGCCCTCTCACACGAGGCATTGTTCAGTCATCATGCAGAACTTACTGGTCTGAATTCCGTAAGGATAGTAGGATAGCCTCTTCTCGAGTTCGACCGCAATCATAAAATTAAAATCATTTGAGGCTCTTGAGTGCTATTGACTTGCTAAGAATTCGATTATGGATTTTGCCAGTTTAGAACCTACACATAGACTATGTTTGAACCAAACATCATTAGCCATCCAGCATTCAGCAATCTTTACCCTAGTTCACAAATTGACCTTTTTATTTTCGAACCATAGCTATTCTTTGGTCACCTTCAGGACTCATTGACTCATCCAACGAAGTAAAGCCACCTGACTTTGGGTCGTTACTCTTGTTGGGGAACTCATCCATACAATCTATCACTTCCTATGTTGACTCTAAGCCGATAAAAGTTGTTCAAGTCTCGCTGGGGGTTCGTTGTATCATTGGCCCTTTAATTTCCAGTTGGGGGTTCTTGTTCCTAAGCGCCTATACGCGTTCGAGTCTTTGCTATCCAGTGGAATCTGAAAAATCACTTTTGGACCTGTCTCTTTCCAATCAAACACTGTCTCGCCAATGTTAAGTCAAGTACGTCACCAAATAACTCTATCCCGAAGTCACTCTCAAATGAATCTTCAATTGGCACTTGGTTACTAGATTAGACTCTAGATGTCCTTTTATGTCTAGAACAGACTGACAAGCACTTTCAAAAGACTCTCTCAACCTATGTTAAACAGACTAGACAAGCCACTTTCAAAGACTTCTCAATCATGTCCTTGCAAAGACCTAGACATGCCACTTTCAAAGTCTTCAAATACAGCTCTAAATCACCTGACAGACACTTCAAATATCGTTAGAACAGACCTAGACTGGACTCCTCAAATTCAAAGACACTCTGATCATGTTAACAGACCTAGACAAGACTCTTCAAGACACTCTTCAATCATGTTAGAACAGACTAGACAAGACTCTTAATGATTCCTCAGAATCATGTCTAGAACTAGACTTAGACAAGCCACTTTCAAAGACTCTCTCAAGTCAGTGTCTAGAAAGACTTAGACAAGCACTTTTCACAAACTTCTCAAGTCATGTCTTGAACCAGACTAGACAAGCACTTTCAATGACTCCTCTCAACCATGTTAAAACCAGACTACGACAAGCCTTTCAAAACTCTTTCAAACATGTCTAAAACAGACCTAGACAAGACCTTCATGACTCTTTCAGAACCAATGTCTAAAACGACTAGACAAGACCTTTCAAATTCAATGGCTCTTGCAAACTATGTTAGAACCAGACCTAGACAAGGCCTTCCAAATTCAAAGACTTTCAAAATCTGACTCCTCCCTCTCTCATATCAAGGTCACAAGTTATAAGTAAACCTTGCATGCAATTATAACGACTCAAAAACAGCTATGTCGTACAAAGGTAGTCCTAATCCTGAATATAGGGCTTATCGTTTTCAAGTCAATTTCTCCATTTCTTCGGAAGCATGGACGCACCTGACCATTCTCCCAGTCAGCTAAACGGGGAAATGACGCTCCAGGATCAGACACATACAAGCAATCGAACCGCATGGGACACGCTACAGGTAAAACTAACTTGTTTTGCATAAAGTACTGGCGAAAAGGGTAACTCAGGGTCGCAGAACGTCTTGAGTTGACTCTCCGTCCGAATCGAATACTTTGACTTTCGTCTTACGAAACTATCGTCTTCTTCAGACTCAGTCAAAGTGGGGGCTTTCTGTAGACACTGAAAAGTGTCTCCCCAAATGAGTAATCCGTGTTGAAACATACCATGCGTCTCGGTTTGTTTCTGACTCAGAAAAGATGCTTTGAACTCACGAAAGTTAGAGAATAGTGAGGTCGTCTCGGAACTATTGAGCAAAGGTACTTACAAGGCAACTATTTATCTTTTCGGTGTTTTTCGTCGATAAACTCAAAGGTTTTCAAAGGTTTTCAAACGAGTTACACTGCGATTGTCTCGTGCTTTTTGTTTTCCATCATGTGCGTCACATTTTCTGAATCGCCAATATTTTAATTATTTGTTTTCTGATTTTTATGATTTTCTATGAATTTTGCAATGTTTAAATACGCAGAATACGCAGAAATATGTGATTAATAGAAAAATATCCGGAAATACGTGGAACCTCTAGAACATTCTAGAATCTTGCTTGGAGGAAGGGTGTCTAGGTGCGTCGAGATCAGGGAATAATCACGAATAAAATCGGAGGATCAAAAATATAATCGAGTTTTGGAAAATAAATATCAACCATTGAGCGTATATAGCTGAAATGGAGCGTATATACGCTCCATTTGAGCGTTATACGCTCAACAACCACTAGATTTTGCCAAAAAATTTATGGAAAGAAGAGCGTATATAAGCTCAGTATGAGCGTATATACGCTCCTATGAGCGTATATACGCTCATCCTGAGCGTATATACGAGGGTTCCTCTGCCCGTTTTGCTCGTGCTATAATACTTGCTGCCTTGCTCAGTCCGGGAGCTTCACTACGCACAAGAACGACGCTAAAAACCTTCACTACACGACTTTCAATAACTTCAACTGACACAAGTACGAGACACATCTATACACTCTCAAAAAACACTCAAACACATTCGATTTCGATTCAAAGCATCGATTCTATTCGAATCAACAAGCGAAATAAGGGTATAAATCTGAGTTTATCACCAAAACTTTCTTTCACTCTTTCTCAATTCCATTTTCTTTTAATTTGATTAACCACTATTATGAGTTTTATTCAATTAAAGCAATGTAGAAATCACTGTTATTGGTTTCATGCAATATGATAGGTTTTTTCTTATTATTTCATTGTTCCGCAGTTTTTCTTGGTTTTCATTTTATTATACATATTGTTATGTCAAATACTAACAGCGTTTTTTTGTCTCAATTAGCAAATTCGATCGAAAGGCGTTCCTTTGAGTTTTGTTCACAAATTTGCAATTGTTGCCAAGTGACAAGGTGAGGAGGACAATATATACATATATTATGCTTACTAACTTTGTTTTTATGTCCTATGTTATATTATATTCAATCAAAACTTGTATATATTCTAAACAACAAATAATCGTTTGCAATTAAAGTCAAGATAATCATGACGAACTCGGTGATATATCGTAAGCACTTATTAACATTCATAACAAGTGACCGCCTATCCATTGGTGATGTAATGCTGGGTTTGTTTTAATAGACAGACCCACTAGTACATATGCATTTCAAAGTCCAATCATAGGCTCTTTTGAAATCAGTATATGTTATATAAGATTATGGAAGAAATGAGGACCATGAGTAGAGGCCAAGTACATGCGGCTATTACAACTCGTGACCATGTCCCGAACCGACTGGTAATGTTGGACTGGGATTATTTGCCCTAAGAATGTTCGGTGGTATTAACTATATATATGGACTGGACGGTGAGATCCCTCAGATTCGACACACACACCTTCAATGCATTCACATGCGGATATACCATGGCTCATTCCATGAGAGCTGAAGGCTGAGGTCAACGCCCTGCTAAGGGGGGCGAAGCCCTTACAGTGTCGATTCTTGTTGCTTTTAGCTGCGACATATGGATCCGAGACGGTTTTTAGTCTATGGGCAGGTGATTCTGTGACTTGTTGGAATTGAGAAGGAAAGGTGCGTCTTTGGTGGTGGTTTTGTCGAACCATATATGGGCCCAAAATAGGATATCTTGTTCTGATTTTAAAAATATTAGGCTTTTGTTTCGCAGTTGTTCATTGATTGATTTTGTGGATTACTATGTTTTTTTTGCTTGATTTGGGGTTTTAGATTAGGGTCTTCAATTTTGTGTTTTGTATATATAATTTTCTCTCTTAGCAAAAAGTCATTTGGACTAGAAAATTCAAGAGATTCGTTCATCGCGGTTTGAATAGTCTATCAGTGAAAAATATGGGGGAAAAAAAATAAATTCGTTGTGAATTAATTATGTTGATTTGGGAGTAATATATTTTATTTGGGTTAATAATAGTGATAGTTTTTCCTATTTCATAAAGTGTAATCTGATACTTATATGTACATATATATCTATATAGTATATATAAATATATTATTATATATATATATATATATTATATTATATATATATTACAGTAATTAATATATCAATGAGAATTGCATCAGTAATTTTGTACTTATTACTAAGGTATATTATTGTTGCTAAATATTGCAGATATTTTCTTTTAGGAGTATCAATCTATTAGAAAGAGTGGATGCCTTCTACAATAATATGCTTCCGATTATTGGATTTGGTTCAAGCTGCTAATACTTACTTATCGAGAATTTGTTCATTTCACCATGGAGTACCGCTTGATTTAGGATCTAATTTGATCGAGGAAGTGTGATTCCTATCTGTGATGTAGTTTAATTGTCTATTGTTTGGGGGTTTGCCGCTTGCTAATAGTGTGCTTCCTATTATGTTAGGCCTAACAATGAATGTGTGACGAAGTTAATTAGATAAAAATGGCATAGTCTAATTTAATCACGTATTTCATAACGAATGTATTACATATTGTGAAGAAGTAGGTTATGATGGCTAATGAAAGATTTCTTCCTGTTATACTCTCCTCATCTTTATTGTTGTGCGTGTCTCAGAATGACTCATGTATTATACGCAAGTTTGGATGGATCTATTCTTTGTGTACTTTAGTTGAATTGTTCATTACACATAGCCATAAATATTATTACGAAATTCATTTCAATAAAAGTCGAACAGTTTGATTTTAAGGTTTTCACACTCATGCTAGAACACGTATCGAGAAGAGTATAGGAGAAATAAGGTAGGATTATGAGAGTACGAGGGAAAGCTAAAGGATGGAGCGATGCAGCAATCTTTCTAAATATAGTCATTAATCATATCATCACAGACAACCTGATGAAATTATGTTCGTTAATTTGTAAGCTACGTCTATATGGAGCCATCATTGATATTCATTAATGCTAATCAGATATTTTGTTGAGAAATTAATTGGGACTTGATTGTATGTAGAGGAACAGGTATACGATAAATTGACTTCTTATTGTTATTTATTAGTTGAGTCACATTAAGCGCTGTTATAATATTTAATTTTGTCTTTAAAGATTGGTGCTTCTTTGCATGTGAGTGTGTGGGGGTATTGAAGTTTTCGGTACATTAGTGTGCCATGTGTGTCTATACTAAATCTATTATGCCATTATCGGTGTCTGTTGCCTCTAGCCAATATGAGAGTTGTCAGATTAAGGCGCAATTTCATACGATATTGTACTTCGAATGTCTAGTATCTGAGGGTGGATATTGTTGGCGCGATCACTGTGATGAGGTGTTATTCT
>SNQN01003765.1:38583-57836 GCA_008642245.1 Bassia scoparia | reverse complement strand
GTATGGTTTCTAAATAACCTCCTTGATGATCGCGTCAACTAATTCGTTAAAGTGAGCGGCCCACTATTAATTTTTATTGTTTTTTTTTTTCTTTCCTTCTCTCTCCCGTTTTCCTTCTTAGTCTCGTCTTAGTCACAGAGTGATTGAAAAAAGAGGAGAGATACATTGTTATAAAGGAGGAAAAGGACAAAAAATTATAAGTGGACCTTACCACGCGAATCCATCAAAATTGTAGTTTGATAACGTTGAGAACTTAAAGGTCGTATTTTATAACAAAGAAAGTAAAATTTAGGTACTCGATTATATCTAATATTGACTTAATTTGTGATTTGTAATAATGAAAAAACAATATCAATGATAATTCGTTAGATATGACTTCTGGCCTTATATTATATGCATCGTGTCTATAAGAATATATAGAAAATTGGTCAACATCTATAGTCAATCGTCCTCCGTCAGTATTATAAAAAGGGGTTTTTGAGCCTTTTATAATGGATATTTTAATTTTGTTTCTATTCATGGCCCAATTTTTTCTGCGTCCTAGTTTCTGATATTGGTTGGGATTATATACGTGTGTTCCACGTTACAAACATCCTAGTAAGCATTCATATGTTGTATTTATTGTTGGTGTGGTGCATTTTTTAATAATTATAAGTAAAATGTAGGAGTTAGTTGCTAACCTTTGACCCGATATTAAGTTAAGCACAGCAACACATAGCGATTTCTCATAATATTACTCTATAAGAAACTATCTTTTCAGCCAAAAAGAATGCCTAATTAATCTATAGTACTTCTTCTAATGGAAAAACATAATATTTTCTATTTTGTTTGACCAAACTCTTCTTCCACTAGTTTGACACTGTGCAAATGCACTTAAATAATATTATAACTTTACCGTATATGAAGCCCAACTTAAAAATTGTGTATGTTTGATATTTGGAATTTTACAAATCTTTATAAAAAAATATTAGATAATTAATGGATAACTCCCTCCATTTATTCTTGTGCATTTACTATTTGGGGGGAACTACGGTATAATGTATCTATAACATGTGAGTGGAGGGTAAAAAGTAGGAGAGAGTATGTAAAATGAGGGAAAGATGAGTAGTTGGGGTAAGTAAGGGAAGATGTAGTAAAAGTAGAGACGAGAGTATACCAAAAGTAATGAAGCACCAATGCTACAAAATATGAAAAATCGCCCAAATGAGGAAATTACACATAACATTTTAAAAATGGAGGAGTACATTAGTTGCAATTAAATACGCAGTAATAAAAATTATAAGGAAAATATCATAAATGTATTTTTACTATGATTAACAATATTGCGATTAAAAAAATGACTCCCTTTGTTCCATAATGTTCCTGTTAGTTACTGTTCATACGTTCCCATGCATGTTTGTATCAGTTTATATCTTAGTCTTACATTTATGAAATTATAACGATGAAATTAATTAATCCACCATTATCGATCAAAAAGATCTCACATCACTATATATTACTCTATCATTAAGTTATTTGTTAGATGAAAAAAAAGAAGTGACCTACGGAGTATTTTGGAACGGAGGAGTAAATAATTATCTCCATTTTAAATTAAGATGTATTTTTTTACTGTACATGATTTAAGTTGGATAAGAATGATAAATAATTATTCCATTAAATGTCACCATATAATTAAAATTTAATTGAAGATGGAGATTAATTATTTAGTCATTCTTTATCCATTTTCAAATAAAATTTTAAATCATGTACTCCTAAAAAAATGCCAATTATTTCTTAATAAATATTTTAATTTAAAATGGTGCATTTTTACGTGTGATTCTACAAAACTTCTACTCAAAATCTATTTGCTCATATTATTTGATGTTACTATGATTATTATTTTTATTTGAAAAACTGCAAAAAAAAAACCTTTAAAGTGACACACTAAGCTTTTTTTCGCACAACTTGACTATATTAAGTTGATGGTAGAATTATTTATTTATTATTTATGTATGGTATCTTTTCATTAGTTATGTGTCCACTATGTTAAATCGATATTTGAATACTTTTAAAAATAATCTGTTATGGTTTTAAAGCTTTCTTTTTTTAGTTTGAAAGCCTGTGATTTTTTTTTTTTAAAACATAATTGTTAGAGTTTATACGTTTTTCAAAAAAAAAACACGGTATTATTTATTTTGAAGAAAATGCAAAAAAAAAAAAGTGATGTTGACCACAAAAACTTCTTTCGGAAAGCTTTAGTAATAGTAATAGATTATCGGTTAATGTTTTATTGTAAAATGTCCAAAACCCCCAAAATTATGAAATATAAAACCTTATTAGAGTAAACTTAAATTGGCTTTAATAATAACCAAATAATAACAAACTAATGAAATTCACTTAATTACACTTCACTTCCACCAACCACCACCGCCACAAAAACCTCACAACCACCCCTCCAAACAAACCATATGTAGTAACCTTTACCACCAACCAAGTACCAATCCGACGAATTTCAGTTGGCCACTCCCCACCACGAATCAAGTAGCAACCACCAAAAAAACCCATAGATTGCAATATTGGCTAACAAGCAAAGGTGAGCAACTATGAGCCCAAAAGCATAGATTTTGGGTCGCGTGAGTGTGACGGAAGGGAAAAGGGATTGGAGGGGTTGTGATCACGGGGTTCGGAATGGTGAAGGAGTCCCCAAGTTAAGGATCAAAAGGATGGGAAAAGGATGGAGGGTTGTGATTTACGGGGTTTGAGTGAAGGAGTCCCCAAGTTAAGAATCCAAAGATGAAGGGTTCTTGGTGTGCATAGTGGTGTGGTGTGCGTGTTGATTCGGGTTTGCGTGATGTGATGTTTGTGGGTGGTTATTGTGGGGTTTATTTTCCATTTCTATTTTTATTCTGGTAAATTTCCCATGTTACCCTTAGGTTAGCCTAATAGCCCGAATACCCCTGAGGTTTAAAGAATAGCTCATATACCCTTGAGGTATAGTTCTCCGCCCGTCGCGGTTGTCTACGAGCGAGCGGTCTATCTCTCCCGCTCGCACCGCTCTCTCTCTTCTTTACTTGCCCCACCACCATAACCTCCCTCTTCGTCCTCAAATTTGAATACAGTAACAATATTGAGCAACATGTACTTGATTTTTTGTGTTTTTTATGGTTTATAATTTTTTTTTTGTTTCAAATTTTTGTTTGTTGCTTTATTTTGGGTTTGATTTATTGATGGGAAAATTTTGTTGTGAGTGCTGAAAAGTTTAGAAATTGCTACATGGTTGTGAAGAATGGGAAGTAATCCGTACTTGATTCAAGTTTTTTCATCTTTGACAATTTTTAACTCGTTTGTTGGATAAATTGATTCTGCTTTATGTTGGTTCAAGACATACTCGTATATGCCAATACTCAGGTGGGTTTGACGCTTGAGTAGTAAAATGAGGGAGTGGAAAGAATGATAGGGGAATGGAGGAGAGAGAAGAATTGTTGTTGTTATTGGTTTGTTGTCGTAGTGTTAGTGTGTGAAGAACAAAGAAGAAATGGAGAGAGATTAAGCAAGTTGGAAAAATGAATTAATTAGTTTGAATTTTTAGAGTTAATTAGGAGAAGAAAAAGAAGTTAAGGTTAAAACTGATGGTATAACGGACCCTTAGAGTGAGACGTGTAGCTATTAAGGCTCCGTTTAGTTGTTGAAGAAAATAATTTTCATGGAAAAATCATTTCTAGGGAAAAAGTTGTCTTTGTTTGTTTGTTTAGGGAGGAACTCATGAAGAAATGAAAAGTGTAATAGAAATGAGGAAGTGTGTGAGGGAATGAATAAGGCAGGATGTAAGAATGGGAGCGAATGTGGCATTCCTTCTCTGTAAAAGGGAAATAGATTTTTCCTTTTCCCAAGCTGACAATTTTTCTTTGAGGAAATGATTTCACCTTTTTCCAAAACAAACAAAGAAACTAAAGAGGAGGAAAATCATTTTTCGGAAAAAATGTTTTTCCGTCAAAACAAACAACAAACGGTAGCTAATATACGTAAGGTATATGAGCATATTCCTTAAACCCCAGGGTATATGGGCTATTAGGCCTAACCTAAGGGTATATGGGAAATTTCCCTTTATTTTTACTTCCTCCGTTCCACTTAATCTTTGCCTTTGGCTTTTTAAGATACAAGGATGGAGGAGAGAGGATTGATAATGAAATCTCTTTATACATAAGAAATAAACATATTCATATGGATATTGTTAAGATTCTCATTGTGTAGTTTGAATATTAATTTTTTTTAAAAAAGCGTACTAAGATATTAACTTTTAACAGTACATTGAAAAACTGTACCAAAAAGTAAACGTTAAGAATAAAGTGAAACATATGAGTAATAAAATAAGCTGAATCCACCCATTTATAGTTTATTAGAAGTTTTGTGTTGGAGTCCTGCTAATGCAACAGCTGCATTTTTCAGTTACCAGAGGAGTAAATCTTTCCTTATTACCTTTGTCCTTAATTTCCTTATTGATTTTTTAGTTATTCACCTCCTGGTTCTTATGTACAAGCTTCCATATGCATTGAAATTTGATCATTGGCTATTTAGTCTTGCTGTCACATTTACTATATGTGAATTAAGGGATTGTTGGCAGTTAGCCCAATCTTGTTTGGACATTCAAGTTTTAGCCTATATAAGGGTCTGCCTAAGACCCAGTGGCCCAGAGCTTGGAGACTTGGACAGTCTCCTACTAGGTGGCAGCTGAGTTTCTGCCCGCAGCTTGGAATTATTGCGAAAAAAGATTGAGACAAAAACTGCGTAACAGCTTCAACACCAAGTGACTCAAACCTACATGTATGTGGCTGTGGACAGGTCACTTCCTTTGTCTGGCACTCCAGCCTAGTGGCATTCCTCCCTAATACCTTTTCGTCAAAATATATTATCGATTTCCTGAAAAAGGGACAACTTAAAAGATTGCATGACGCAGTGAGTGAGTCACAATAGGGTTGTTTTCAGATACGTTGTATTATCTCTAGATATGAGACTATGAGCACTCGTTATTTTTTATTAACAAAGAAGAGTAAGTAGGATAGGTGCCTATTTTTCTCTTATCTTAGCTATGACATATAACACTCATTTTCTGTTGATCATAGCATTGGTTAGTAACAAATTGATCTGTTTTGATGACAAATCTTTGTTGTTTTTTGCTATCCGAGAGCTTTGTGTTTCTCTTTACACATACTTTCAATGAGGAGAAAACTTGGGTCTGAAATAACCAGGTTAACTTAATTTTAAATGTTCATATGCCTCATTTTGTTTTATTATGTACTTGGCATTAGAAATGAATATGTTGGATGTAGAATTGGCAAAATTTGTCAGAAAAAACCTTTTTAAAGAACCAATTGAAAAGTGGAAAAAAGAACACACACAAAACTTTTCATTTCTTTTTGCAATGAAAATCATCCAATATTTGCTTTTCTGATGTTGAATAAATACTCCCCTCCGTTTTTTTAGTTTTTCAGTTCGTTTTTGGTGATGTTTTTAAATAGTTTGTCCAAACCAAATTAAAAATAACTTTTTCACATTTTACCTACTTTATTTCCTAACATAATGACTTACCCCTTTCTAAAGTCAACTTTCATTACTTTACCCATCTTTTCACCTTAAAAATATATTCCCATAAAATTTCATTCACACATTTACTCTTTTACCTACTTATTCAACTATTACCAACTTACTCAACTATTTTATCAACTCAATCAATTCTTAAAAACCCGTCCATAATGTATGAACATCTAAAAAAACGAGGGGATATATTTTTGTTTTGTTTTATGAGAAGAAATTAAGAACGAGAGCATAATAGAATTAAAGTCAATAACACGTTTCTCTTGAAGATTTTTTTAATACCAAATTTTAAAAAGGTTTTTCTCACAAAATGCGCTTTTAATTTTTTTTCGTACGGAAGTACAGTTTTTAATTTTTTTAGGGAAGAGATAAACTAGAGTAACCAAACTTGAACCATTGACTCAATACCAATATTAAAAGACTTATTTTATTCTAGAATAGAGAAGCCAAATACTACACTTGCATAGCTTTGTACGTAACCATTTAATGGTATTTATGATTTACCCAAAAAATGCATGTAATGTATATTAGGCTGTTACGAGCCGAGACCGAGCCTTGCTAGGCTCGGCGTCGAGCTGTGAGAGTTATTATAGAGCTCGGCGCGGAGCTCGTGAGAGTGAGTGAGTAGGGCTCGGCTCGAGCTCTCTCAAATTTTTGAGCTCGAGCTCGTAGCTTCGAAATCAGAGCCGGTCGAGTTCGAGTTCAGCTCATTTAAAAAACTCGTTTAAGCTCGAGCTCATAAGCTTATTTAAACTTTTTTTTTTGATTTGAAAATTCTAAATCTTCAAAGTTTCAAATTTTCAAATATCAAACTACTAACATTCCAACAAAATATTTACAAAAATCCAAACATATCAAACTTTAAATCCAAATTACAAGTCTACAAATATTTCATCACACGCCCGTTTCACACACTGCAGATCTCCAAATAACAAAATCAAGCATAGGAAGTTTTTTTTAACTATCTTTTAAGTTTCAATAATAACATATACATTCATATTTAAACTTTTAATATATAAAATAATTAATAATTTATAATAAATAAAATAATCGAGCCGGCTGCGCGAAGCTTTTGCCGAGCTACTAGTGATTCGGCTCGTTTATTTTCTAGCCGAGCATCGAGCTCAGCTCGTAGGCTCGACGAGCCGAGCCTTTGACCTCGAAGCTGAGCAGCCCCGCAGGCTCAGCTCGATTACAACCTAATGTATATATATTACCAAAATGAATGCCCATATTTCAACTCGAAGAATCTTTTGTTCTTGTTATCTCACAATAGCTTTATACTTTCTTGTCTCATGTCAATGTCTTTACACATGTCAGAAACATTTTTCATTGTATAAGATTATGACAAGTTTTATGCTCTTTTCTAATAAACCGCATTATACTCTCCGTTTCGATTTAGTCGCTACGGATGGAAGAGACGACTTCCTAGGTGAAGTTAGATAGGATGATTAAAGGATAGAAGGGAAGTGTGATTAATGATATTTTGGACCCATGTGATTGACTATTAAGTTGTCCCATTTCCCTCCTATTTTTTTTAATGGGCCCCCCCTCCTTTTGTCCCTTGATTTGCTCTTTCCACGCCTACTTTATTTGGTGTTTTTTGGTGGGAATCTAAATTCCCTCTTAATATTTTTTGTCCCAAAAATTTGAAGAGATTTAAATTTTCACTGAAAAAAACAAAAGGCAACCCTACTCACACGGTATAAAAACATTTTCTATTCATTCTTCATTTCATCATTTGTTCAATATTCTAAACACTACATTCATACTTCACCATGAGAGAGGAGCAGTTTTAGGTCAGCAAAAAAAAAAAAAAAGATGAGTAACATATGACCAACCAGCTACTACATTTTAGTCTACCCAAACTATACTTCTAAATTACAAAGTCAGGTTTATGTCCAAAAATTCCCAAAAAAAAAAACCATCTCTTCTTATGTAAATTTCTGGTTCACCAGCAACTCTAAACTTCCAAAATGATATGTGATGAATATTCTTCAATATTGATGAATATTGAAGGATAAGTCTTGCTGATACTTGTTGTAGTGAAGACTTGGCGTAAGTGAAGAAACCAACTCTGAATCTGAATACAAAGCCCCAAATTAATGTAACAAATAAAGAAGAAAGCAACAATGGACCAGATGCAAGGGTGTAGAAGGGAGGAGGAAGAGGATTGAATGTGGGAGAAAGAAAAATCGTGGAGAAGTTCTATGCTAAGCACTAATGACAGACTACCTAGGGCTGCATCACGAAATTCTAAAAAGAATTCAAGCTTCACCAACACTGTGTCAAGGCTTTGGGTAGTAGCAATGAAGGAATAAGGCAGAGAGGTGTTGGTTATAATGTTCAGTCAATGGAAGTTGTGCAAAGTAGGTGCCAAATGAGACATTTCAAAAGAGTGGTATGTGCCACTCCCATAAGAAGAACTATTATAAGACTTTGGCTGCCTTGAAGGGTGTCACCTTCTTCCTCATTTATAGGCTTCACAGAGAGGCTTGTCGTTAGGAGTTCATACATCAAGCAATCATCCATCAGTCACACACAACATAATAGCAGAATGAAATGGGTGTATAAAGCACTTCAACCAGGTACGTCAACATAAACAAGCTTGTTTTTGAAAGTATGCATAATGGATTACACATAGATGAGAAATGTTCTACTTGAACCCGGAACATGCGCTAGATTTTATTGTTTACCAAGGGAGGATGATCCTTAATTAGGCACAAGTGTCTAAACGATACAAAATCAAGCCTATGTTTATTAGGGTGTGACTTCTAAGTCACTCATTTCTGCTACTCTGTATTCCATTTCACATATGTATCATTTGACAATTAGAGAATCAAACAACAACAAATTCAGCAGCCACTACCAAATACTCGTAATACGAAGTAAACCATTTGAAAGACCAAAATTCATTCCACAAGCTCATAAACCCAATATTAACCAACCAAAGTCACCAATAAAAACCAAAAAAAAAAATTAGCAAATAATTAGTATCCATCACCATTTACAAACCAACAATCAGTATCGTCATGCAAAACAATTTGAAGTCTTCAAAAATCAGATTCCTAATTAAAGTTCAAACAAATAACTAAGCAATAAGAATATTACGCATAATTCAGAAATAACCAAAAAACTAACCTAACCATGATACCAATTTCACTCCACTTGCAAGAGCCTCTTGGAAGGACCCTTTTAGGAAGAGTGGTTGAAGGAACCTTACCTTCTCCACTTCTTAACCTGCTCAATGCTTCATCAATGGCCTCATTTAGAGGAGATAAAATCCGAGCGCAGATTCTAGGCTTTTCCAACCCTCGACCCTCCGTTCTTGCCCTTCTTTCGTGATTCATTCCCTTTGCCACGTTTAGGGGTGCTGCTAACCAGAACTAGTCTCGCCTTCGGACTTCTTCTCATGATTCTATTGAATTTCCCCACAGTACACCAAGGGCATAAAATCCCAAAAGGTCCCAAATACAATGGCGCCACTCCTTCGTATAATCGGCTAGTGCCAATTCAAACCTTCTGCAAAACTTTATCAATACTCACGCATGGGACTCATCTTCATCAGATATTACACATCACTTGTACAATTACTGTTCAAATTGAGGACGAGAACATAGTCATTGCAAAGTAATAGTGTTGCATTAGATGTGTTTAGGAGAAGAAAGAGTGAGTAGATTTTAGAAAGGAAAAAAGAGGAGAGAAAAGAGAAAGTGAATGATTGAAGGTGAAAGGATGAAGACGAGTGGAAATAAAATGATGACCGATTTCTGGGTAAAATGAGGAAACAGATCTAAATGTAGATGGAACATCTTAGATTCCATTTAAAAGTTGTCGGTGATACAATAATGGTGATCATTATATTTAATCTTAATCCTGTTTAGTTTTAAATGTTTTAAGTGTAATTAGTGGATTTAATAAGAAATTTTAAATTTTTTAGTAAGGTTTATATAGACATTTGCCACATTAAAAGTTACCAAAGTAGGAAAGAAATAAAGTGTAGCAAGTATGTGAAACACGCTAAAAAAGGCTACAAAGGAAGTTGTAGCGACTAAATCGAAACGGAGAAGCTATTTTCTTTCTTATATATTTTTCTCAATGGAATGGATGGTTTGAATTTTATTGCCAATTGGATTTTTTCGGAATTTCTTATGACTCAATCAAGTTTGTTCGTGGGCCCAACTCTTTGAAGCTTGAAAAAGAATTTGCCAGAAGTTATTTATGATGTTGGGCGTGTATATGCCTAAATTGTATTTCAACCTTCGGGTTGTCCAACAAAGATAAATTAAACCTAAGTAATGCACCAACTTTGAATGGACCTTTATATCTTGATTAGGTTGAGACCTAACCTTCCCAGTCTTACTGTTGAGGGTTGATTTCAAGAATCATTCGGAGGGTTGTGAGTAATAAACATGAACTGTACCCACCAAAAAATTAATGTTCATTAGAAGCTTTAAGATTTAATGCAATATGTTGCTTAGCTTAATCTTATCACTCTTCACAAAGACCACAATATGAAATCTAAACATTGCCAGGGCAAGATGTTATAAGCCATGTAGTATGCCTTAACATGTGGCCTGAGTGTGATACTTCCAGGTCTTTATGACCAAGTTACCCAGTAGAACTTTATTTGAAAGTATTCCAACATTTCTTTATGTTAGTCTTATCCCTTTAGCAATTGTAACAAGTTTTAGTGATTAGTGATGGTTTGATAAAAAGTAAGTGCTAGACTTTGCATTTTGAAAGGCCACGATTTGATCAATTATCAAGTTTAGTTCCATGAGAATGGTTGCTATTGCTCCGACTTGGCATAACCCAGTTAGTTTACTCATCAATATTTTGGAATCTCTACCTAATGAATTCTTGATATTTGGCTAGCAATTGTGGAACCAACATTACCATCAGCTTCCATGTGTTAAAGTTAGTTTTTGTAGTAAGATTTTTAATTGTCCACAATGTTGTAGATGAAACACTTCCGACACGTTTTGTAAGCCCCTTCTAATGTATGTTACTTGATTCGAGTATGGATTAATGTTGGATGTGTCCAAGTGTCCTTAGCAAATATGATATGCTTGTTTTAGCTAAAATAAGTGTCCCATTCCATTATTGAATGTCCTAGCTTCGATGAACGTATCTGTTGTTACATCTATCCCTAAAATCTTTTAGCTATTTAGTATTGATAAGTATGGAGTGTTTATAGTAAGGACCAAACTCAATGCCCTCCCAATTTCCAAAAATAAAAATCACCTTTTCAGCAAAATTAGCGACTGATTTTTAGCGACGCTCGCAAAAATATAGGACGGTTCCGATAAAAGTAAAAGTCGGTCGCTAAAAGTAAAAAGTCGGTGTTGCTAAAGTAAAAATTATCCGAATATCCCGGAAAATATTTTCCCAATATTAATTTCTGGCTCGCCTCTGCAGCCTGACATGTAAAGTTATAAAAAGGTCTATTGCCAAATGGGTAAATTACCTGTATCAAAAGAGGGAAAAGAGCTAACATGAGCAGATAGATATGAAACAGAAAGGTTAGTTCATTAATAATCTTGATATAATGTTGTAGCACCATGATTCACATTCTCCCTTTGTGGCGTCAAGTCATGTGTTTTCCAATTTTGTGATAATTCGATGTGCCGTTTTTCCACTCATTATGTGCTTTTATTTGTCTGATCCCCCCAGCCTGCTTAAAAAAACACGTACTAATGAGGGAGAATTGTTTTGGACTCAGACAAACCTTTTACTATTCATCATCTTTCTTTTATCTTTTAAGCATTGTGCGTACATTTTTTTCTCTTACTCTTTTCCCTTCTCCTTCTCTCTTCAGTCTCTCTAGGTTTAGGTTTGAACCAAGGAATTACGAATCCTAACAGTGAGGCTAAATGTTGCCATTAGTCTTAATTGAGTACTCCTTGTCGACTGTGTAAGTTGACCCATTGTCAAATGATTGTGAATATTTATCTTGTACATAAGAATTATGGTTTATTGATATAGTGATATTCTTTAAATTTTTATTCATTAATACCACAACTATTTATAAATACATTTATAATTGATTAGCAAAAGTTGCTGATTGTGTAGGTATACTCGATAATTTGTGAATCAGAATGATGAAGTAAACTTTTCTCAATATGTCCAATTTCAACTGTGACCCTTGCAGATTTGTTGTAACACTGCCCCAAATGCTGTTTCCGCCCGTGCTACAACTTTACATGCAATTCATTGATATTGCTAACCTGTGCTAATTAGGTGAACCTTTGTTTGTGGAGGGAGCATGCACTTTACCCCTCGTCTCTTTCTTTATTAATTCCAAAGCTAAGAACTTCTTGTTGTTTACTGTTCTCTTTAGTGGTTTGCATGTGCTCTATGATTTGCAGGATATTGAAATAAGATAAAAATTTTATTTATAATTCCCTAGTATACAACAGTACAATCTCCTCAAAGGATGCAAACTAGATAAAAATTAAATGAATTTCTGATTTTTTATGTATGAAGGAAAATAATGCATGTCAAAAAGAGAAGGGCGAAAAAACATGAACTGATAACAATGCTGAAATGATAAAAATGGCACATCTGTCTCTTTAGAGTTTCAACGTCAGATCGAGTTTCCGCAAAACTCACCACCAAACCGTTTTTCTTTTCTCCAGGTCATCAATTTATGTATTGTTTTCCAACTGATGAAACCACACCTGTCCCATTTTGCAACCATTCTGTCCTTCTGCCTTGAAAATTTGGCGAACAAACTACTCGCTTTGTGCGGATGACAGTCGGTGTTTTGCGAATGACAAATGACCGCCCGTTTGGACATTCTTCCTGATATCCTGTTTGTTAATTTGGAAGAAGCACCCAATGTGTATGTTTTGGTGTTTTGCAAGGGTGTTGTTCTATAGTTTGCGTTTGTTTGTTAGGGAACGACGAATAAGGTTGTTTGAGGGTAGCAACTCGGCACTCTGTGCAACGGCGTTGTCTGTGGGTGATGTGGAAATATGTGTGTGCCGCTGAATCATAGGTAGATGGCCAAGAGACGGGGACTGGATGAATGTGTAAAGTTCTCTCTCGCTTGCTCTCAAACGGAAGTAGGTAGTGTCTGTATTTTGATCTTCTTTGGGGGAGTATTTTCATGAGAATCTAGTGCGCTAGTTAGAGAAAGGGCCCTATTGATGAATATTTGGTCACATATTCGGCATGCTAGAAATTGTTAGTCTCAATGGACTAGAATTCTCGTGCCAAATGTTGACTGTAACTGAGTTCTGATGTGTGTAGACATTGTGAAATGCTAGGAGAAGAGGAGGAGGGATGGAGAGCAAGTGTACTTAGGGAGGGAGGGAAAGAAGAACAAGGTGCATTGTCTATGGGGTTGGCAATTTATAGCCTGGTCATTTGTCTCTAGGAAAGGGTTGGTGGTAGATAATCATTGATTCTTCTTTCTGGTTTTGCCCATCTAAGACTTCTGTGTCATTTATGAACCTTCTATTTTAATGATGATAATATGTTGAAAATTATGATCACTTTGATTTCATAATAAGCTTAAGGTTTTTCTATAAGGCAATGTTAAATGATGAAATTACCCATATTGGGATTATTTGAAACAAGGGCAATGGACCAAAAATTATCACTCTCTCTGAATTTAGGCTGTCTAATAAAACCTCAGAATCTGCATTATTGGGCATATTTTTATTTTTGGGAAGATAGCATAGGAGAGATGGTATTGGATTTTACAGCATTGTATTGCTGTTACTTCCAACATGCTATTCCCTTTTTTATTGGCAATTAGTGTTTTAAGTGAAAATGCCAGTTAACTCAAAAGTGTATGCTTTCCAAATGATTGAATATTCTTGGCATGTTATAATTCCTATAGTGGTGTCCTTATTAAGCAATGTATCATTTTGAGGATTTCAATATGTTTGTACCTTCTGCGAAATCACTTCTCCATTATCACATAGATTTAAGATTTCTTTTTAGCCCTGTCTAGTCAATTGGGGATTTTGCTGAATAATTTTATTTCTACTGATTGAAACTATCTGCTTATGCAAAATCTGCACAGGGATAAAGTTCAGGTGTATGTTTTCCAATTGATAGATAATCTTGGCATGATATATATTCTTAGCGGTGGTCCGTAATATTATAATGTCTCCCTTCGTATGAAAAATAACACGCAACGATTGACATTAAAGTTATAGGAAAAAGTGTTCAATCGTCAATTATTGATACAGAGGGAGTATATTTTGTGGATTCATTATGCTTCTACCTTCTGCGAAATCATTTCTCCATTAACATAAATGTTAAACCATTCTTTTATGCCTTGATTACTTTTGTTAACTGAATTTATCTCTACTAACTATATGCTTTCCAATGAATGCTTATTTTTTCCTTTTTAATTAAATTGGCAATTAGTGTTCAAGTTGCAAAATCTGCCCAGCTAAAATAAAGTAGTATGCTTCTAATGATAGATTAATTATTGGATGATTATATATTCCTATATGGTTGTCCTAATATTTATTAATGAAATGTATCATTTTGAGGATTTTATGATGTTTCTACCTTTTTGCGAAATCTCTTTCTTCAATATTACATAGATGTTCTTGTTAAATGATTTTTGCTGAATTGAACTTATTTTAACTGAATTGAACTTATTAGTACTAAACTTATTTTTTACTCGACTGAACTTTTTCAAGGATTGAACTTATTTTTACCCTACTAAACGTATTGAACTAAGCTTATGAGAACAAGGCCTTAGGCTTTAAAGTACTTGTTCCACTTCTGCGAAGTTTAATACTTTCACTTTTTACTACCTGTTTGGCTCACTTTTAGTAAAGGGAAAAGAAATAGAAGAGGAGAAAAGAATGGGAAGTGAAACCGAAAAAAATCTGAACTTTCCATGATTGGTTTGATATTTTCCTTCCTTTTGCATTCCTCCTCTTTTGGAAAGAAATGAAAGCRGAAAGTTATTAAAGAGTTTTTCCTTCATTTCTAAGTTTTTTACAGGGATGTTTGTCCATAATTGCCTTGGTTTCACCCCTTTTTGCAAGAGATTGTCTTATAAAAAAGTTTTTGTCATGAATCACCGGTCATTTATACGTGCCACACACGTGACCACTTAGTTTCCTCATTTTCTTTCTATTTCCCCCCCTTTTTCTCTACATGATTCACTGATTAAGCTTGAAAAACAGTGGGAAAAATCCCCATAATCTGTTTGATCTCGCTTAAAAAATAATTTCATATGYACATGCGATGTGTGCGGTAATTTAAAAAAGTTTCACACATGTACTCCATTTGTTCCATTTTTCCTTCAGACATTCCATAAAGTTTCTACCACTTCTTTWACAAAACTTTACATATTTGTTTATTAATGTGGSAACAATATTCACACACTCTCCTCTCAATTCTATTCGTTCTTTCTTTAATMTATGTTATTCAGCCTCACTCTTATCATAATAAATTTTTCCTTAGTAAAACCCTGAATAGTACATTATAGGATTTTTAAGGAATTGAGGGAGTACATTTAATCAATTAATCAATCAAAGCCTTAGTTCCATAAGAGGGAGTATTCTATTTATTCTATTTGTGATTAAACATATATTTAATTAGTTTGATTATCTGATTATCTACGTCGACATATGGCCACTAATATGGTTAAATAACCTTTAAAATAATATAATTTAAGTGATATGTATTATAAGATTATAGTTTTAAAGCATAACAGGAGATTTGGAGCCACATTTGTGAATAGTGTAATCCATAAAAGCTAAGAATTTTTTAGATCTTTATTTCATATTTGGTTAATATATTACAAGTGTGAGTGGAGCTCTATTGTTGAGTGAGAAGCCTATTAAACTTTCAACAACACGTTTAGATAGTATATTAACAAAATGTCGCAGCGATCTAATGTCTTCTTAACATTTAAATTTCTTTTAATAATATTTACTTTTATTTAATTTATTAATAACATTCAAATCTCACTTTCCCTTCACTTTGCTTACATTTAAGCAAATCCTTCAATAACCCAAAAATTCTAAACTTCTAGTACTACTTTGACCCCACTAACCAAACGTGCAATCAACAAGAAATTAGAATCTGGTAATACAAATTTAAACAAAATACACTACAATTAGATATAGATCCCCAATAACTATAGTTGGAGAGTATCTAGACTATACATTGTTAAGGACATCTCTAGCCTCCTGAAAGCAGAATAACCGACGTCTCCCCAAACCCATGAGAGGTAATCCGTGATGAAATTAATATATCCAGTCTCGCGTATTCGACTCTAATCCAGAACGTACTGAGAAAAGCACATAGAACAATTTGAATTGAACTCGTAGGCGAAAAGTTTGGAAATTACTGTTATGCTTGATAGGTGTTCCTACGAAGCTAAAATTATTTAGTTACCAAAATATGGTGTCTCAACCTTTATTCATTTAGGCCAATTCATCATTTCTATAAATAATAACCTTCTGCGATTTTCTTTCCCCACCCTCGTAATTAATCTTATCCCAACTCTAATAAAAGTTTTCAAAGGTAGTTTTCATAAATTATAAAACTGGAATTAAAAGCCACGGCGACATTCTCTATGACTGTATTTGAAATTTCATCATGCTGCAGTCACATAATGTGTTCTCCGAAATCCCAAATCCAAAATGAATTGTTAGAATAGTTTCTTGCGTGATTGTTTGCGTGATGATTCGTTATTGGTAATATTGTTTTTAAAATTGTAATTCACCTCATAGAAAATTGTAAAAAGTTCAACGGTGTGAGTACAATACTGTCTTATGATGATCCTCGAGACGAAAATACGTGAATATCCTAATTTAGAAAATTCATCCTTAGCTTCTCTATTATCTTACCCGTGGAGAACCTTCGGTAAGTTCCATAGGATAGAACATTGGTCTAGAGTTAACTCGAGTTCCGGCATTGACCTTTAGTAGAGCTTTTGAGCCTATTGCTCTGTTAAGACGAATATCCTCCGAGCCCCTTCCGTAGGCCCCGATAACCTCGCATACTGCAAGAGCGTTACATTACCCGCGCCTGAAAACGACAAAGTACTAAAAAAACAAATCGATAGGAAGAAAGACTATTTTCAGGAATTATATCCCGAGTAGATACGAAACGATATTTTTTTGAATATAAAATAGAAACTATCTAAGAAAATAACTCACCTAATAGAGCGTAAATGCTATGAAATAATAACTCTATACCATTTAGCGTTAATATTACGCTCATCTGTTTAAAATTTATGCAATAATATATTACTAAAATTTCTATAATTAGATCGTTAGTGATCACGCTATTAAACCAATATAAATAGAGAACGAAAGATATAAAAATTATACTGACTTTTCATGACAAGCATGTTCGTACAATCTTATGTTGAGTAGACCCATATAAGCATTCGAAAGAACTACAGTCAAGCCAATCGTCTAAAGGCATATCTCCGAGGAAGCGGTAGTCTAATAGACCCCTAGGAGGTCAGTGAGCCGCAATATTATTGTACGCTCACTCCATCCCATCGACGTGACCTTTTAGTTGCCTCGTCTCATACCTCTCAGCAACGACCTTTATACCTAAGACGGGCCAGGGTTTGTACTCGTGCCTCGTCATGCCTTGGTTGCGGCATCGGTTTTGAAGAGTCCGATAAAATGCTGAGTATATTTGGGACACCTTGACCTGCCAGTAATGAGCTGTCTGGAGCCTCCTCAAACGGAGGACGAAGAATAGCGGAGCGTGGAAACAATACATCATATGTTTAAATTTCAATTTGACGACTCAAGAAATACTTCACAGAATTTCTTTTTATCACAGACTCAAGTCACAAGAGATTCTACAATGCTCCTAGCAGACGTCACCAACATTCATCTCTTTACTGGCACTACAAGCCAAATCAATCTATCGAGTCAAATAACAGCTATATCGATGTGTCAATTCAATGAATGGAAAAGGGAGCATCGATTCTATCTTCGAGTGAAAAAAATAATCAATCAATGAATGCTGAAAAAAAATAGAGAGGAAAAAGGTGGAAAAAATATTAAATTGAGATTACTCACCAAAAACCTTCTTTCACTCTTTTTTTCGATTCCTTTTGTCATCTTAGTTATATTTGAAACAATAAAATATAAAACCAAACCTAAATTATAAAGTTTGAGTTTTAATTCAACTGTAAAAGCCACAGAATGTATGAATAAACTCAACCTACATAGTTATTTGTCTTTTCATGTTCCAAGGTATCAATGTATGGTGTAGTTTCTAAACGAACTTTTTCAATTTGTTTCATTGGTTTCCATGGTTTGCTTGGTTTGCTTCAGATCTTGTTATTAATTTATTCTTTATATGATTGTTGTAGTACCTCAAAATTATTTTAATTTACCATCCCAGAGTCGATATATACCAAATAAAGCTTTTTCTGGTTGTTTTTTGTTTTTTCTGTCATCATAAAATAATAATTTTTTCTATTATTTAACGAACTATCGAAAGAGTTGCGGACCATTCCTTTGAGCTCCTCATTCTTAATTAATTTAATTGAATTTTTGCTCTTTTGTTATTTAAGGAGGAGAGATAACATACATGAGTGTCGAAATCTAGAAGACTCCATTTGGCTGTCACCCTTTGAGCTCGTACATACATACATTATAATTATGCCTTTCAGGGACTAACCATTACGTTTTATAACATGTCTCATGTAGTAACAATTTTATAAGACCTTCAAATACGTACATTTCTGATGTCAATCATTTTATGCCATGCGTGTGACCAAACAAAGACCTTCGGAAAAATTTAATAACAGATCGTTTTTGTTCAACAACCTCATGTACCAAAAGGTCAATATGGCGAAAAAACATTCTCTGGTTTAAAAACAAAAAAATGTTGATTCTAACATATTTTTATCATCATCTATAGCTGTTTTCTCAATAATGCCGCACTTTCTATCTAATTAACCAAATATAGCAAGCCTAACTATAATTCCCCAACCTGATCCGGCGCTTATAATCTTTATTTAGTTATGAGTGTGCGTTCAACCTTATTGACATCTTTGGTGTATGGGAAATATAGTAATAGCAAATGTACGGCCCACCTAGTAATCAATACACTTTCAAGATCAGATTTTCTAATAATTATGCCTCTTAGTAGATTCAATGGTTCCCGAATAGTAAGTGTATGGTTTTATGGAAAAAACTACATAATGATGGAGAGAGAGGACCGAAGTAAGAGTGGAAAGGAGCCGGCTGTGGAACAAAATGTAAGCGTAAGAGTCTGTAATGTGGAGAATTACAGTCATTTGACTGGTGATTCGAAGTACCGATGTTCCCCGAAGATGACGCGCACTATCTGAGGACTAGATATTAACATTTGAAGTCTCTTTGATTTCTGCGCACTTCTCTGGTAATCTGTCCTGCCGACACATTTTAACCATTCCCTTTGTGACTTTACTCTCAATAGTATATATGGATAGCTTTGTACTCATTGCCTTTGACAGACGTGCATGCGTCCTTTTGTGATGGATTTCTGTTATAGGTTTGCTAGAAAGGATAAAGTATGTTCAGGCGTGCCGGGTTTGATAACATGGTTCGACTGAGTAGATAATAAGAAGACTTGTTCTGCTGTAATCCCTGGAAGCCACCCATGCCACGTGAATGCCCAGTGCCTGAAGAACTCCACCCATAGTATTTGATCCCCGGCAACATTAGTGAATTGCT
>SNQN01003765.1:11047-28725 GCA_008642245.1 Bassia scoparia | reverse complement strand
AATGACTATTCCAACAGTTTTGTACCCAAATACTAAGCATACTGCCTCCTACGAGCGTTTCGACGTTTTCTCGTTTTTTCTATAACGAATTCAAAAGTCCCTCGTATGGACTCATTTGGCCGCCAAATCTTCATCGAACCCTTCATATTATCATATGAACCCTTGGTAAAAATTTCGACAATTTTTCCGAAATTTGTCCGAAGACCGCATTTTGGTGATGTAGAATCCACGTTTTTCGGGCGAGAAATGATATCTTGGCCATCCGGCTCGAATTTGTCTGGAAATTCAATCACGCGTTCACAGCCATGAGAAATTACTATTCCAACAATTTTGTACACAAATACTAGCATACAACCTCTTACAAGCGTTTCAACGTTTTCTCTTTTTTTTCTTTAACGAAATCAAAAGTCCCCCGCATGCACTCATTTGGCCACCAAATGTTCCTCGGACCCATCGTATTATCAAATGAACCCATAGTAAAAAAAATTCGGCAATTTCTCCGAAAATTGTCCTGAGACATAATTTCGGTGATGTATAATCCACGTTTTTCGTCCAATAAATTATATCTCGGCGACCCGGCTCGGATTTGTCCTGAATTTCTGTCACGCCTTCATAGCCAAGAGGGGGGATTCCAACAGTTTTGTAGCCAAATACTAAGCATACTGCCTACTACGAGCGTTTCGACTTTTTCTCGTTTTTTTTAACGGACTCAAAAGTTCCCTGCATTGACTCATTTGGCCGCCAAATCTTCCTCAGACCCATCATATTATCATATGAACCCATGGTAAAAATTTCGGCAATTTTTCCGAAAATTATCCGGAGAGTTCATTTAGGTGATGTATAATCCACGTTTTTCGGCCGAGAAATGACATCTCGGTAACCTGGCTCTAATTTGTTCAGAATTTCTGTCACGCCTTCACGGTCATGAAAAATGAGCAGTCCAACAGTTTTGTACCCAAATACTAAGCATACTGCCTCCTTCGAGCGTTTCGGCGTTTTCTCGTTTTTTCTAGAACGATTTTGAAAGTCCCCCGTATGGATTTATTTGCCAGCCAAATCTTCCTCGGACCCTTCATATTATCATATAAACCCATCATAAAAATTTCGACAATTTTTTCCGAAAGATGTCCAGAGACCTCAATTCGATGATGTATATTCCACGTTTTTGGGTCAAGAAATGACATCTCGGTGACCCGGCTTTAATTTGACTGGAATTTGCGTTGACGGCCATGAGAAATGACTATTCCAACAATTTTGTACCCAAATACTAAGCATACTGCCTCCTACGTGCATTTCGACGTTTTCTCGTTTTTTCTAGAACGAAATCAAAAGTCCCCCGTATGGACTCATTTGCCAGCCAAATCTTACTCGGACCCATCATATTATCATATGAATCCATGGTAAAAATTTTGGCCATTTTTTCGAAAATTGTCCGGAGAACTCATTTCGGTGATGTATAATCCATGTTTTTCGGCCAAGAAATTAGATCTCGAYGACCCGGCTCTCTTATTTGTCCTTAATTTCTGTCACGCCTTCACGGCCATGAAAAATGAGCAGTCCAACCGTTTTGTACCCAAATACTAAGCATACTGCCTCCTACGAGCGTTTCAACGTTTTCTCGTTTTTTTATAACGAATTCAAAAGTCCCCCGTATGTACTCATTTGGCCGGCAAAATCTTCATTGGACCCTTCATAATATCATATGAACCCATGGTAAAAATTTCGTCAATTTTTCCGAAAATTGTCCGAAGACCTCATTTCGATGATGTATAATCCACGTTTTTCGGCCAAGAAATTAGATCTCGGCGACCGGCTCGAATTTGTTCGAAATTTCTGTCACGCGTTCACGACCATGAGAAATGAGGATTCTAACAGTTTTGTAGCCAAATACTAAGCATACTGCCTCCTACGAGCGTTTCGACGTTTTTTCTTTTTTTTTTTTTAACAGACTCAAAAGTGTCTCGTATGGACTTATTTGGCCGCCAAATCTTCCTCGGACCATTCATATTATCATATGAACCCATGGTAAAATTTTCGGTAATTTTTCCGAAAATTGTCCAAAATCCTCATTTCGATGATGTATAATCCACGTTTTTCGGCCAAGCAATGACATCTCGGCGAACCGGCTCTAATTTGTCCAAAATTTCTGTCACGCCTCACGGCCATAGAGATAAAGCATTCCAACATTTGTACCAAGTACTAAACAAACTGCCCCCTCCGAGTGTTTCCCCCGTTTTCTCGTGATTTTTGACGAACTCAAATCCCCCGTTATGGATCAATTTGTGCCCCTAAATCTCCCTTTCCCATCTATATCATGTGAACCCGATGGTAGAAAATTTCGGCAATTTTTCTAAATTATCCAGATATTCTCATTTAGGGATGTATATATCCACTGTTTTTCGACGAAAAACATCTGGCGATCGGCTCGAATTGGTCGGATGTCTGTCACGCTCTCGGCCATGGAGAAATGTGTTTCAACAAATTTTCGTCCATATACTAGTATTGCCATCTAGGCTGTTCTGAGTTTTCTCGTTTTTCTTTAACGATCAAAGTTCCAGTATGGAACTCATTGCCCCAATTTCCTTGGATACCATTATTTATCAACGTAACTGTGTAAAATTTCGAAATTTTCCCGAAATTGTCGAGACCAAATTTCAGTGATGACTTGGGACCCGGCTCGAATTCATCCGGTATTTTCACAACTCTTCACGGTACTGAGCAATGACTATCTAACAGTTTTTTACACAAATACTAGCATACTGCCTTTCGTGGCGGTATTTCGCGTTTTCTCGTTTTTCTTTAAACAGTTTCAAAAATTCCTCCGTATGTACATTTGCCCAATTTTCTTGGATCACATATTATCAGTTGACTGGTAAAAACTTCGACATTGTTTCAAATTGCTCTGAGACACCTCATTCATGATTGCATGAATCCACGTTTTTTGCAACAAATGACATCTAGGCGACTCCGGTTGGAAATTTGTCCGGGGAATTTCGTACACCTTCACGGTCGTCGAGAATGACTATTCCAACAGTTATTACCAAGTACTAAGGCATACTGCCCCATGAATGTTCGACGTTTTCTCGTATTTTTTTCACGGACTTCAAAATCCCTATGGATCATTTGGCACTAAATGTCCTAGGACCATCATTTATCATGTGAACTTGGTAAAATATTCGACACTATTTCGAAATTGTCCGGACATTTCATTTAGTGATGTGATAATCCGTTTTTCCGCAAAAATGACAGCTTGGCGACGGCTCCGAATTTGTCGAATTTCTTTTTACCCTTCACGTCATGAGCAATGACTATCTAACAGTTTTTTACCCAAATACTAAGCATCTGTCTCTAGGTGTCTCGACGTTTTCTCGTTTTCTTTAACCGGTTCAAAAAGTCTCCACTTGGACTCATTTGGCCTAATCTTCCTGCGATATATCATCGAGAGTGACCATGGGCTAAAATGTCGATTTTTCTCAAATTTCTGGAGCCTCATTTTCGTGATGTAATTACGTTTTTGCCCGAAAACATTCGGAATGGTCTGATTTTGCTAGAATTTCTTTACCTTGACGGTGATGAGGGATGGGTTTGTAAGTTTCGGCCCTAAATACATCGTAGTGGTGCTCCTACGGGTTTTGACGTTTTTAGTCGTTGTCGTTCGGTGGATTTAAAATCTCTGTATGACTTTTTTCGTGATATATAATTAGTTTTTAACCACAAACAATTCTCGATGATTCAGATCGATTTTCAGGATATCTCCAACTTGAGGTATGGGGTTGAGTCCTCAAGAGTTTGACCCCGAATACAATGTATTGCTTTGACGATTGTTTGACATTTGTTTTATCTGTTCGCGAACTCGAGTTCCACATATGACTCCTTTGGATCTAAAATTTTGTTTTATATCTAATTGTATATTAAACCATAATGAAATTTTGAAACGATGAGGAGGAGAATACTTTCATTTAGGCTACCTCCTCTTAAATTGTTAAGAATTTGGGTTAACTAAAGATGTCGAAGATGATTTTAGAATCCAAATAATGGATCCAAGACGAGGTTCAATCATTTTTGTAAAAGGGCAATGTCTTATGGCAGAGAATAAGAGATTGTTTGAGCTTTTAGCCCAAGGTGGATGCTTAGTATTGGTACGATCGGAACATGGGCTGAGAAAAGACGTATCTGAGCTCTTAGCATGAAGGTGGATATCTGTATTGTAGCGTCAAGCATCTTCCAACTTCCAAGTGAGGGCACTCCTTAACTCTTCCGTTTGTTTGAATGCAACATTATTGGTACTACTTGCAAGCTCTCTAACAATAGCTTTATAGTGATTGATATATTCTCACATATGCTGGAAAAATGATGATCATGTCACTAAAGATATCAATAGTTAAAATTGTACATTGAAAATGTGAAACTCGCAATGTTGCAACAAGTATGTGTCTCAAAAGTATGTTTTACCAGAAGGTTGTTACAAAACATACAGTTTTTTGGTCAAAATGTCATCAATTCATGATATCATACAAACATTACTGTCCAAATCTCCAAAATATAGACAATTTCCTATCGAGATACCAAGTATTCTTTATAGGGCCAATTAATAGCAAGAGATCTAGAATAGCAAAATTATTGCGACAGTGGAACTGATTAAGCCTTTCGAGTGCTGGATTATGAACTTACCGCTTACACTCTGAGACAATTTCCTTTTAGATGGTAGGCTTGAGATCATGATTCATCTCTCCTTTTTATGCAATAAAAAGCCCCTCAACCAAACCAAGAGRCAAATTCTATCTTATTTTCTCCTACCAGCACCAATAGATAGAAACTCAAAGCTCCTTAGAGCATCATCTCGTCCGGGTCTTGCAGCAGAAACACGAGCTAGAGTAGATGTCTTTGACTCAAAACCTGGTTGAATCCTTTGAGTTGTAGACATACGGCCACTAGATGACAGCAGCCTGCTTGATCGGCCATCACTAGGTTCACCAGATGAGCTTGGCCTACTCGTTGATGCAATTGCCCTCTTTGAAGTACTCCCATTGCGAGATATACGACTTCTTTCACGATCGGCTTGCTGAACATGAAACAGATGGTTAATATTACCAAAATTTATCTCCCAGTCTTATTGCAATTTGCAAAATAAAATTATATAAAAAAATCSACATGAAGCGAAGTAGAGACGATTAACAAGGTGGACCTAGTGAAGCTGCCCTAGTGCCCAACCCAGCTTGGTAATAATCAGACCACACGGARCCTACTTTGTTTAAGGTGGGTCTTACAGTTGACAGGCCAAAACTCCACGATGGAGAGATACCAAARCTTCAACTCTGAGTCTCTGCGTAATCTAAATAACACATTCACCAACCCTCCCCAAAACAAATACTCCCCCAGYCTTCAGTTTATTTAGCTTTACAATGCTAGCACAAAAAAGTTTGTAGAATAACTTTGACAAGGATATCTCTCAATGGAGAACACAATATGCTGATGAGTAACAGGAAAGTGAAGGGGAAAGTGTTTCATTTGTCWGTGAAATCTTCTTGAATCTYGATTGACTTTTATGCTTTTACTTTAATTTAGTCGAAGGATTTTTTGTGAGTAATAAACTAAAACCTCACAATCTAGGATTTTTTGTGAGCACAGATTCTGTCAACTTGTCATCACAATGAGCTTGCATTATATACTCACCACATCCTTAGATGATGGATCATCTAATGATCTATGTCGTGGATGATCTCCTTGCAAACCCGAGCTTGAATTATTTCTCCGAGCAAAAGCCTCAACAGCACCGGTAAATCTGTCCCGAATTTCTTGTCCTACTGGAGCAAAWACAAATATAATGAACTTGTTATTGTTTTGCTTTGTGTCATATTTATGGGGAGAAGAATAAGAAGCTTCAATTGAAGATCAAGCTGTGGAAAATAACGCTTTTGTCATCACCTGAAGTCCTTTCAGAAGGTCCAGGATTCAAAGCTGGTTTAGCAGTTGGCTGCAAGAAAAAACCATACCAAGATTAGGATATAAATGTTATCCTTTTCCTCTTTGAAGGGTAACTAAAATGTATACTCGTTTTACTAACCCGTGGTCTGGAGCTGGAACCAATTTGTGGATATTTCAATATTGTCCAATCAAATACATAGTCAAATTGGTAACCTAAGGCAAAAGGCACCATTTAAGATTTCATAAGAGTTATAAATTCAATGATGCTAAATTACTAACCAAAGCTCAAATCTATTATAAAACAATTGAAAGCCAAATCTGAATTGTCACTTAAGAAAACATATACCTTCTCGAATGAAAAGGTCCCGGAATAGTCTCTTAAGATATGAATAATCAGGCTTGTCATCAAACCGCAATGATCGACAATAGTGGAAGTAAGATGTAAACTCGGAGGGATAATTTTTACAAAGAACCTGTGCAGAATTAATGGGTAGACAAGTTTAGAAGTATTCAATCAATCAATCAGAGCCTTATACCCATAAGTGGGAATATTATAAAGATTAATTTTTCAATAAATTCAGTGATAAGGTCATGAGATAATTCGAATCCAGAGAATGCAAAAGAGTTGTCAATACCTCTATGGGTGTAAGCATTTTTTTCTCACTTATTTTATCATATTTCTGCTTTTTGGTTCCAGCTTTTAAGCCCTGCCATGGAAGGCTAAAACAAGGAATTGTCACATATTAAACACGACAAAAGGTATACGAATTTGAAGAAGAGAAAAGCAGATATTACAAGACTTTTGATACTAACCTTCCCCTCAAAAAATACATGAGCACATAGCCAAGCGACTCTAAATCATCTCTTCTGCTTTGTTCTAGTTTTAACAGTAGCAATGATTAAAAAGAAGAGGGGAAAAAAAGAGAATCAGTGATGAATCCCATAAAAACAACCATCGTGATAAAGATAACAAGAAGTTCTATTTTCAATGAGCAGGACTACAGTTGAAGAGGTACATACTTACCAACACCAAGATGAGTATTGACACTAGCATATCGAGCAGTCCCTGTCAGGTTCTTGTTTTCTCTGCATAATGTTAATCATGAAAAGTTGACATTAAAGACATAGAAGTTAACCTAATTCATTATGTTGACTGTTAAATGACCAAAATTAAATCAGATAATAATATTGTGAGTTGATACTTGATACTTATTTTGTAAGTTCCCAACGCTTTCTACATGGTGTCAAATGACTATTGACATGCTTTTTCCAAAAAGAAGTTCAGGTAGAGACATAGAGTCTATGTATATGACAATTGATATAGTGTCAGCTGCTCTTTTGAAGACCGAAAACATCTTATATTACAATTTAAACCTTAGTGAAAGCCACAACAATTCTAATATAGCAAATTTATGATCTAAGAACAGAGGTAAGTTCTGATTGACCTAATTGTTAAACAAATCCACAAACGTGTTAATACTGTGTGCCTGTGTGTTACAAGAGTTCCCATAAAACTTCAAACAGAAATTTCAAAAGACTACAAATCGTGAACATGGCATATCAAACGCAAAAACGACTCAATTCTGAGGATCTAACATATCAAATTAATACTTTTGGGAATAATTAGGTTATCAGCCCATGCTGAATTCAAACATACCTATAAGGTATGTGCTTGTGTGTTTGAAGATCTCGATACTTTTTTGCTAGGCCAAAATCAATTACATACACCTGCACGTGAACAATTGCCAAGAAGTCAGCATAATGTTAAAACCGCATTAATAGAAGTGATGAAATTGTGCAAATTCACAAATGGGGAAAATAAAGCTCTCAAAGTCTCAGTCTTATTCGTCTATATCCATACAGTTAAGAAAAAGACAAAAGGCTATCATATTGGCAGTACAAATGCACAAGAACAGAGATATGTGTAAGAAATTTTTACACGGTATGAATTTAAACTCCGTAAATTATACTCCATCCTCTTTCTTTGCTCCATTGGGGTTTGATATATATAACTAACAGGGAGTGAAAAAATTGAGAGCAAAAGGTTTAACAGGTAGGCATGGGCCCCCACCATGTGTCTAAGTAGAGACAAAAATTGCTATTTAAGGAATGGAACAAGGAAATAGGGACAACCCAAGAAGAAAAGTTGGAGGCCATTAGGAAGAATATTATCAATTATCAATACTAAACATCATAGTTCAAGTCTGGCAGTAGTAACTAAGACAAACACAACTAAAATGTGCCTATGAGACTACAAAAGGTATTGGCCAACAGCAAAGCTTAATTGAACAAGCAAGGTCAGTCTACTAGTACTAGTTTCAAGCATACAGAATACAAAAAAGAGAAGTGGTAGGGGACATATCTGTGGAATTTCTTATTTAAATGGTTCTTTAAGAAATCAGAGACAAATCATATGTTCATGATAAAACAAAAAGGTACATATGTGCAAGGGGTAAATCTTTAAAACTAGGTGTACAAGATCACCAAGATAAAGAATTGTCTCACAAGAACTTTACTAATGTTATTACGTAGTCATCAATGAATATCAATAATTGTATATAAACGGAACAAAAAATCAAATGTCACTGTTTAATTAGGAAATGTGCTTATACAGTAAGAGAGTAAAAGATTAGCTTGCCACTCTCATCTCAATGTCTAATAAAAAGGGATCAAACTATACTTAGTTTCAGGTTGATGCACTTTGACCATATACACCATGCAGCAAAGGCCTTGCATCAAACTAAGAAACGGAAAAACATAAAGATAGTTACCTGATTTGCCTTTCGTCCAAGACCCATCAAAAAGTTGTCAGGTTTTATATCACGGTGAAGAAAACCTCTTGAGTGCATGTATTCAACTCTATTAATCTATACAAGAAACATGGAAATCAGACTTATGAAAACACACCCGAAAGCAAATTGCTATTAAGTTATTAAAAATAGTAGCATACCATTTGATCAGCAAGCATTAGAACTGTCTTCAGCGAGAACTTGCGGGTGCAATAGTTGAATAAGTCCTCCAAACTTGGGCCAAGAAGATCAATAACCATAACATTGTATTCACCTTCAATCCCAAACCATTTGAGATGGGGAACGCCAGCTGCATAACAAGCATAGTAAAAGGAAGTGTTAAGCTGGCAAAATGCCCCATTAAAATATATCTATTCACAAAGAGCAGAGAAGGTTGGTGGAGAGTCACTTACTACCACCCTGGAGAAGCATGTACAATTTCGACTCATAATGAAGTTGGGGATGCTTTGTCTTTGCAGGTTCCTACAATGACCAAAACTATCAGGACTCAAATAAGCAGCACCGTACCGAAATTATTCTTCTGAAAGCTTAAGCACAGATAAAACCTTGGTAATTCTTAAACTTAGATCACTAAATGATTGAAACACTCACAAATAAAACATATCTCATTAAAGGGATCAATCAAAGACACATTTCATTCATTTGGCTTTGCTAATTAGCTAACATTGTATCTGGTACTAGCACAAAAGTGAACTACAACTGAAGTATTTTCAGAACTAAAGATTGCAGCATCAACTGAATGTCTGAACTGAAGATCAAGCTACAAATAGCTCTTAATTTATGATAAACTGGCAAGAATTTGGATACTAGCATACACAGTTATCATCCAAAGTTGAAAGTAAAGTTGAACAAGTACAAAGAGCAAAGTATATCAGCTCATAGCACAATCATAATATTAACACATAGTTCAAATACCCCAATAAATTACACTACTTTAATCACAAAACAAAGGTTTAAGACACAAACCAGCTTAACAGCAACTTCTTCACCAGACTGTACATTGATACCTACACAAATAAAAACCCAAATCAAATCAAAATCAACATATTAATAAACTTAATCACATAATCTATGTTAATAAGAAAAAAGGGCTTAATTTATACATACCTAAGTAAAGCTCCCCAAATGAACCACTTCCAATCTTACGACCAAGCTTAAACTTCCCACCAATTACACGATCCATTTTAAAGCACTCTTAAACTAATACAGTTCAAAATTTTATAGAAATTACAAAAGTAAATCCAAAAATATTGAAAAGAAAAGGGAAAAAAAAATTTGACCCCCACTAAAATTTAGAGGAAAATAAAATAAAAATAAAACTTTCTAATAATCAGATTAAATAACACTGAATTAGCAGTTTTTTACAAGTATAAATTCCCTTTCTTAAGGGAATAAGAGGAAGAAAAAAAACCCCCTTTGATCAACCAAATGAACTAATATTTGTACAACTACAGTTCAAAGAAACTGTCTTTTTTTGTTTGTTTTTTTCTGACAAATTAAAGGAAACCCAGATAATTTCCTACAAAACTAAAATTGCCCTTCTTATCAGATCCAGCTAAAATTGAGAGTTGAAAAAAGGGTATCCTAAAACATCAATAAAATTAAAGGGGGAAAAACAAAATTCGAATTCAACGAAGATGATTATTGAAAAAACGAAACAAATTAGCGACCATCAAATGGCATTGCCCAAAAATTGGCACAGCAAAAGAAAGAGAAAGAGTCGTTGAAGAAGAGAATTGAAATTAAAGCTTAATTGAGTAGGAAAAAAAGGGGGAAAAATCAAAAACTAAAAATAAAAATCAAATCTTTTTAAGAAACGAAAATTACGGAAAAGTGTAGTGTTCTAAGACTTTGGATCTTGTAAGAAAGAAGGAGATATTCTCCCGGAAAATATTGAGGAGAGAGAAAGAGAGAGGAAGAAGAAGAAGAAAAGAAAAGAAGAAGAGAGGATAAAAAAGATGATGAACAAAAGAAGCAAAATGTGATTATTGTTTGTTATTAGTATTAATTAAAGTGTTAATTGATTAATCACTTCATTTATTAATCAATAATTTTAATGTGAAAGTTGGTATCTTTCTCCTTTTGTAGTACAATATGATTAGTTAATGGGAAAATTAACCTTAAGCAATGATGGAAATTTTAATTTATATTATTGTTCAATCTTGTTAATGAGCGCTCTGATGTCAAAACACGCGTTAATCACTATAACTAATGTTTATTTTAGTTAAATGTTTTCACTTATTGAATATTGATAATACTAGATAATTCCCGCGCATATGTTTGTTTTTTAATAAAATACAAATTTTTCTATACTAAATTAAAATTCAATATTTTTTTAATATAATTATTTAAAAATAAGATTTTATTTGCGACAACAAATTTTTTTTATAGTTATATATGAATTAATAAATGGAAAAGACTATATGTAGCCCTAAGGGCTGATTATAAGAAATTAAAAATAGAAATAATATGCAATAATTAATCATTTAATACATCAATTAATGCATTATTTTGCCTTGAATTCGCAACTTATTACCATTTTAAGTAATTTATGTCTTATATATAGCCCTTAGGGCTGCATTTAATATAACCCTTAATAAATATATAAACTTTTACTAAAAACACATTTATTAACCTCCATTAAATTTTTTTTTTTTTTGCATTTTTTATGGAATAATTAATAGTGCACTTGGGAAGAAAAATTTGGGAGGTAGGGATTGTTTTAGTAAAGGTTAATAGATATCTAATGTTCAGAGTGCTTGTTAAATTTAGTCATTATTATGTTATATTTTTTTTATGTTTATATACTTCTGTTTCAATTAAGAGGAAACTTTGAAAGATGTTCAGACTCTTAGGTAAAATTAAAAAAAATTGTGTTTGTAAGGTACAAATGACCTTATTACTCTTACTAATTATGAGAAAAAAAAATGGATGGAAGGTACCAACCACCAAGTAGTAAGAGTAAATATGTCTTTTTATACAAAATATTTTACCTAATACGAAGTATATTTTATTTTCATGAATGGGTCTCATTAGATTTTGGGTCTGTGTTGTGACTGTTGTCTATTTGTCATTCAGCCTTCTTGATAAGCCATAATAACTTAGACAATTTTTCAAAGAGAAATAACTAATTTATTAAATTATCCCACCTTCTTTAGGTTTGGGGTATTGTTGGTTGAATGGTGCTTGTAGTCTTGGTGGGGAATAAATTCTCTTATTTGATTCACATTTAATATAATTCTCATGAGTCATTACTTTTATTAACTAATAATTTGGTTAGATAAATTTAATTGTCTTGTTGGTGCTTTAATCGACTATTAATTACTCAAAATTCAAGAATAAAACATGGTAAACAATTTTATTTTTTGTAACAAAAGAATATACTTCGTATAAAGTTAGGTATTGAGTAGATAGTTAAGTAATTTTGTGAACTAAACATGAACCATCCTAATCGTTTTACCTTTTGTACGGATTCAACTTTGAATTACACACCGTTCAATTTTTTCATGTACAATGAAGCACATCCTTTCCTAATTAAAAAAATATATATGTAAGGGTTTTCTCTCTTGCTATTTTTTCCCAAAATTCTGTCAATCAAAAGCAATAGACATTTCCAATAATAGGGATTTTCATTTATGGATTAAGTTTTTAAACACATACTTGGACGAAAGTGATGTATATGTGCTTTGATTGTTAAGTGAAAATTATACCTATCAATGACATTTCAAGAGCTAGCTAGCTCTTTTTATAAAAAWTATCATGAATTCATAATTTAACTTAATTATTATTTTTAGTGATCAAACCTTCAAAGCTAATGTGGCATCCAACTAAATTKTWTTGAAGAATTGAAGCATCTGAAATTATAAAGCATATCTTTGGCATAATTAGCTAAATGCTTTTTTAAGGAATAATTAGCTAAATGTTGAAATTAATTTTCATTGCAATTCATATTTCAAAAGGAATTTCGAAGAAAGTATTTTCATAAAGTATTTGTTAGTTCAACRGTTTGCGGYCTTAAAAACCTCATCGTATCTTCTAGTTGTGGTCCTAAATTATGYGTGGCATCATTATATRGTTGTGGGAACCAGTCATAAACGTTTTGGCTCTTTCAAGAAATAACGGTCCGAAAACTTCATTTTCATGATGTTATACATATACCACGTTTTTAGCCCTTGGAATTGTCATTTTGGCGTCTTTTCCGTATTTCCCCAAAATTATTCCCACAAGTTAAGAGTCACACATTATTGACCTTTGTCAAATTCCAGCCAACCCCAAAATCAAGCTCTAAGCTCCCTACTTGGACACAACGTGTTTTTTCGATTTACTAGGTGGCAATTAACTGAGCTCGTGAAAAAACACCTCTAGAGTCATCATCTTTGTCTCAAATATTGCGCGGATTCCTCATATGACCATTAGAGCTCAAGGCAAAGTTTTCGGTCAATTTTTAAAAAAAATTGTCCGAAAGTTTGGTTTTCGTGGACTATACACTTTAATTTTCAGTCATATTAGCCAACGTCTCACTTTTGTCCAAATTTTCTCTTACACCCCAAGAGTCATGGGAAATGTTCCTCGTCAAGTTTCAGTCTTCAAATGGGCGAGTGTTATGACCTCACACACATTTTGACGACCGAAAAATCACCTGTTTGCGACCTTCAAATAAAATCACCTCATATTATCCTAGTTTTGGCCCATATTTTACACCATCATTCATTATGAACTAAAGAAGACCTATTTTTTTTTTTGTCATAAATCATAATAAAAAGAAAAGAAAAGGAGTAGGGATTAGTACACCTGAACAACCAAGTTTTCCCTTCTCTCTCTTAGTCAAAAGTAAACAAATTTTATAATATTGTAATAAATAGCACTCCATAATAAGTTAATAACAAATTAACACTAATAGTATCATGAGTTCATGACAAAGTGGATTACTTTCTTTAAATAGTTTTATGACTTTAACAATGCAACTTGAATTTTTAATTTTTTATGCTCCTTTAGTCATTTTCATGTTGATCATGAAATAACACCAGGTGATGGTTCATAGCAGAATATATAGTGGTGCTTAATAACTCTGCTTCTCTATTACTAATTTAATATGATTGGGTTCAAATTGCTATTAGTGGTCTTTCTTCACCACCTTTAATTTGAGGATATATTATTTATGTCACCATTATTATTATATTAAAAGATTTAAAACAATAAATGTTTTTTTATATGATCCTATCGTAAAACATAATGCGATCGATATAATGATTTTGATTGGCTGATATGTTGGTTAAATATTATCTTTGTTACTTTAGAAGCCGCACTAAAACTACTTGTAAAATAAAATTTATAAATCATCTAAGATGAGCCAGTATTGAATTCGGAAATTACACTAACCATGTCAATTAGGTACTATATATGTACACTAAATTGTCAATAATGGTACTAAATGGAAAAAATTGTTCAGCAATAAAGAAATCAAGGAATTGAAGTAATTGTGTAAGTAATTGTGTGTGTACCTTATAATATCAAGGAAATAATAAAGATTGCAACCAAACCTTTGACCATTTTGCAAACAATAAGTAAAAGAAAAGAAGACATTCTTTTTTTTCAACTCTTTATTTTTCTCTTTTTTTTTGTCCCCATTTATGTTTGCTTTAAACTGTTTAAAGCATGAAGGGAAGCTATAATAAATCTGTAATAAGAAATCATTACTCTATTTTTTATACACTCTTGATTTTTTTTTAACATATGTTAAGAATTCCAAAAAAATATATATATAGGGCGGCACAATATACAATTAAACGAGCACGGAATTTTAACATGTAACCTATTATATGTAGGCTTTCAGTCTTAACTATTAGGTCAAGACCTCATCGGCGCAAAAAACAATTACACTTAATAGAGGCAATAAGCCAATAAACCATGCAAGTTGTGCAAAAATTGTTTCATGCTATTCACAGGTCACAAGCTAAGTACTCTTGAAGTCTTGATATATATTTGATGGGTCAATTTCCAAATTATTATTTTTTGAAAGAAAAAAAATTAAATTAAATGTGGTCAAGATCAGATCTTGAAATGAATAGCAGTGAACCGTGACAATTCATTCGTACCAAAGATGTGATGTGATTTTACATAATATATGGACTATCACATATAAACCCTACTGCAACTGTCCCTTCTCATATTCATGCATGCACAAAAGTTTCAATGTCTAACCAAATTATATAATGATGATTGATGTTAACTTGTTTGACTATGGATCAACCTCTAGCCCATGTTGTCCGTGCACGACCACGCTCCGTGTCTTGGAGACACCGGCCTTAAGGGCACAATCACGAACCGATGACYCRGCCTTAGAGTTCTTGACAATGCTCCATGACAGAACTAGATAGTTTGCTCATCTTGAGTGAACAAACAGAACTAKGARGAAATGGAGAATTTTCGACATAAGCAAGACTTTATCAAGTARTAACATGATTGTATAAAAAAGCACAGCTCTATTTGTCATTTCGAATCGATTGTAACTTCTGAGTTTTGGTACATACAGGATGCAAAAAAAATTTGTTTGTATAATAAATCGCCATCAAATAATTGGATCATTTACAAGAAAGGTAATTAATGGCTGAATATCACTTTCAGTTATGGTTACATGTCAAAGACCATGCACTTAAGCAAGGAAAATTTGTACAGTACTCTACAACAACTGCAACCCCTTTTTTCTTCTGCTAGATTTGATGTCTGTTGCTTCAACTGACAGGAAAGTCTGTTTTCTTAAAGATTTTGACAGCAACTGCTGTTTAYAATCTTCTTGCAGTCGTAGACTTGCTCTTGATTGCTACCAATAGTCTCGACAAGAACACAATCCGTCTTTGAAATGGTGAAACCGGCTATTGTCTCTAACAATTATTTCCCTTTTAACAATCTTTGATATGAATTTTATAGCCATATGGCAGTCACTACACATTCGTATATTCTTGGTTATGCAAATCGTTGCTCCCTCTGGAGTACTAATGATGCCAAACGCAATTGCTAGTCTTTCACTGTGATTGAAAAGTAGACTCTTCTTGTACTCCTCTTCGACATCATGGAGCACTTCGCTTGTATCAGGAACATATCCTTCTTTCTCCATCTTCTCTAATAACTCTTCTTGAACCTTCTTTATCCTTTCGTAAAATGGATGAGATTTGTCCCCTGCCACAAAAGCATGTATTCTGTTCTTTACTTCTATCCAGCTACAAGCTGCTGCTTTCACGATCCCTTTATTTCTCATAGTYACTCTYACCTTTGCAGCATCTTTCCATTGCTTAGCAGCAGAATATGTGTTTGACAAGAGAACATAAGCTCCTACATCAGTAGGATTTAACCTGACTGCTTCTCTTGCAACTTTTTCAGCCATTTCGACATTTTTATGCACTCGACAAGCAGCAAGCAACGTGTACCAAAGACTACTGCTACCCCTTGAGGCAGATATCTTACAGACAAAATCGTAAGCTTCTTTTAACCTTCCAGCTCGGCCAAGAAGGTCTGCTACAGCGGCATAGTGCTCCAAGCTTGGAGATAGTCCATAAACTTGCTTCATACTGTTGAAGTAATGCCAGGCTTCAGCTACTAATCCCGCATGACTGCAAGCAGTTAAAACAGCTATAAATGCAACAGAATTGGGTTTTACCCCCTCAGTTTCCATTTGCTTAAATAAGGATATGGCATCATCAGCACGCCCATGTAAAGCATAGCCCATAATCATGGCTGTCCAAGATACAGTGTCGTGCATTTTCATCTTATTGAATATGTGCCGAGCAATCGTGATGTACCCACATTTTGCATACATGTCGACCAGTGAACTAGCAACAAGTACATTTTCCTCGAATCCACGCCTCATTATGTACCCATGCATTTGCTTACCCAAGCGTAATGTAGTAAGATGAGAACAAGCAGGAATAATGCTCGAAAATGAGACACTCCCAAGCTCAACCTTAGCCTTTACCATTTTCCTAAACAATTTTAGGCCTTCATCAAAGAGACCATTTTGCACACACCCAGCAATAATAGAGTTCCAAGAAATGGCATCGCGAAAAGGTAAAAGCGTAAACACTTTGTAAGCATCGTCTATTTGATTGCACTTAGCATACATGTCAACCAAGCCACTTCCAACGTACAGATCGGCATTAAGTCCATTTCTAATAGCATAACCRTGAATCTCCTTACCCCGATCAATACTTACAAGTTCCGCAAATATAGGAAGAACACTCGAAAGACTAAAAGTATCCGGCTTCAAGTTGGCCTTACCCATGTCCCTAAGCATTGCTAAAGCATCTCCAAACATCCCATTCTGTGCATTTCCTGCAATAACTGTATTCCATGAAACAATGTCCCTAGTTGGCATCATCTCAAACACCTTTTGCACTCCGCTCTTTCGATAACTCGATCCCTTACCCTCCCTAGTGGAGTGACCAAAACTGCCACCATCCATTACATCCAAATTGAACTTCGGATGATAACCCGCATCCAAACTATCAAAATCATCAATCAAATCATGCCCAACGTCAGTGCTAGAGACATTATCACAACCCTTATTATAGTCCAATTTTCGTTGAAACATTTCATCGAACACTTGGTGTTTATAACCCTTATCCCCAACACTCTCACCCAAATTCTCCAGTTTAGAATACATGTTCATCAGTGCATTACCAGTATAAACATCAATYTCAAGACCAAGTTGTATGATACAAGCATGAACAGATTCAGCAAGCTTGAAACTTTTAAGCAAAGTACAAGACTTAATAACAGAAGGAAAAACATTATGATCTGGGTATAATCCAGAAACTCTCATTCGTTGGAAGCAAGACAAAGAATCAAGGCACAACCCAAGAGAAGTGTAACATCGAATCACAGATTTCCAAGCAAGAAGAGGGGGTGATTGAAGGGTATTGAAGACATTAATGGATTCAGGCAAAAGAT
>SNQN01003764.1:43073-57841 GCA_008642245.1 Bassia scoparia | reverse complement strand
GGGAAAAATTAACCCCTCACAGGCAAGGTGGACATGAATTATCTTGGTCGCCGTCGACTATTTCAAAAATGGGTGCCGAGGCAGCCATCCTATGCGTACTCTTAAGCTAAACATGTGGCAAAATTTCATGAGACAAATATTGTTTGTGCGCTTTGGAGTGCCACATGAAATCATTAGCGACAACGCCAACACATTTCCAGAAAAAGAATGCGCTGGTTTGTATTGCTAAGGTACAAATTCAGCATCATCGGTCCTCCCCGTATCGGCCTCAAACCATGGAGCTGTAGAGGCGGCAAACAAGAATGTAAAGACAATCATCGCCAAAATGACTGAAAACTTATTAAGGAATTGGGCCCCACAAGCTCCACTTCGCTCTTTGGGGGATATCGAACTTCAATTCGGTACTCCACGGATACACCCCGTACTCACTTGTTTATGGAACACGAGCTTTAACCAATTGAATTGGAAGTTCCTCACTCCGCATTTCTGCTCGAAAGCAAAGTTCCCAGGACCGGTGGGTCCGTTGTAGATATGACGAGCTCACACTTTTGGATGGTAGGCGCCTCGCCGCCTTAACAACGTGCAAATCTATCAACAAAGGATCACGAGGATTTCAACAAAGGTGTCTAAGCCTCGTAACATCAAGGAAGTGACTTGGTGTTAAAAGCATTGAGAAAATGTTGAGACCCTCGTGGCAAGTTTCGTCCAATTGGGCAGGTCCCTACATACGTCAAGAACATTCTATTGGAGGGCCGTAAGGTTGATAGATATGAATGGCGACGAGTTTTGCAAGCCTTCATCAACATGACCAATTAAAGAAATTATACATTTAAACTCCATAAAAGCCTTGAACCTACCTTTCCACCTCAATTATTTGAACTACGAGCGGGCCTGATTCACATTGGATATAGGCACTCTTGTTGGAAGTGGGCCCATTAGTAATACTTCCCCCATTTCCCTGTTGCTCATGTATTCAAAAGGCAAAACAACGAAACAATGTAAATAATTTGTAAGGCAAATAAATTGTTGTTTTTTATTAAATTTTATTAGTTCATATAAAACATAAGTTGCAAAAAATAAATAATGGCAGCAGGGCTGCAATAAAAGCTAAAGAAATAAGCAGTCAATCCTTCTCTCCTTGTCCTTCCACCTGCATTTGCTCTCTTGATCCATTCTCATCTCCTTCCTTTTTCACCTCCACTTGTGCTCGTCCTTGTCATAAGTCTTCTTTAATTCTTTTCTTGGGCATAGTCTTTCCCTGGCTTGGTCTTGGGATTTCCTTGACTTTTCCTCATTCAGTGGGCTAGTCGACTCCAAACAGGTGCAGTTCGTTGGTCAAGTCGTGTCCTTGACTGAGTTAGCAGTAGTTCTTTCCCGAAGCTTGGAGTAGGAACAAAGCATCTTTATCATCCAAAGGTCGTTTCTTCTTAAGTTTCGTCTTCCGCAGCCCTATGGTCAGCACGAGCCGTTCGTGTTAGGTTGCAGTCATCCACTTCTTATAGAAACGCGAAAGTGTTCGCATTCACGCTCATCAAGATCCAATACTGCCAGCTTAGGACGGGCAACCCAAAAATCCACCCACCTCTTCAAGGAACGCACTAACAATTGAGTGATTTGGAGGCCTACGAGTATCACGATCTGGATGACTTGTTTCCTGCATACTGAACGCATTAAACGGACAGGGAAATAGAAAGTCAATGCCGCAGACCACTAAATAGTCAAGGCCCTCCTCATCATCGATATCATCTTCTCTGAATACGCCACCATGGAACAACCCACCTAATCACAGGTCTCCACTCGCAAAGTATCGTACCCAACTGTCCTCAGGACGTGACAAGTACGATCTTTTGCGCGTACAGTGCTTTGGTGTTATATGATTCCAGTTCTCCAGGAGGGCAATCAAAAATAAGCGTTCGCATCAACAAATCTGTCAAGCAACATAATATTTGCGTGACACTAGAAATACAGGGAATTACTACTTTATTAACAGTTAAAGAAGTTAAATTATACCTGCAAAATATGAGGCAACAGTCATAGAGTGTTTGTAAGGATCTTTTTCCAATCATCAAAGCAGACATCTCCCGCAACAAAGTAAGAGAGGCGTGAACGCAACCTCTCGCATGCTAACAACAGATAACGGTGGCCAGGAACCAAATTTTCGACTTTTTGAGGAACAAATAATTGGCAAAATAGGCAAAAAATAAGGACTCTCTCCTATGAGCATCCACTATCCTACCCATTGGTCCTTAAAGTGGTCAATCAATCTCAATAAATCAACTTCGTGCCAAACAAATGTTGAACGTTGCGTTTCTCAAGTCCCATAAGTTTTCAAAAATTGATAAAAGAATTTGATAAGTCAGGGGCGCAAGGAGGGTGATCCACATGCCAACCAACTTATGGCATTAATTTCTTCAGGCAATGTGTAATTTCATTATTATTAAAGCAAAAGGAATGAGTGCGAGGATTCCAAAAAACTTATATAGCAGAGTTAAGAAGGCGATATCAATTTTCACACCTGAACGTCAGAAAAACGCTGCCAATGATGGTCACGAATGTCGCTTTGACCTGCTAGAGGATCACTTATCCATTGAGTCCAGAGCGAAACTCAACCTTGCGAGCCATGCCTCAAGTGACTTAGAGAAATAAAGTGTTTTAAGTTTGTAGTAAAAAAAGACGTGAGTACGGTTTTCGAGTGATAAAGTCCAAACCTACGTCTATATTTATTTAATACACTGCGAAACTGACCGAAAAGCCTTCAGACTCGAGCGTAATTGCTGGAATGGAGCGTTATATACGCTGGTCTGGAGCGTTATATACGTCCATCTAAGCGTATATTACGCAGAATGATCCGTACAAAACTGCCAAAAATATTAAGGAAGTACGAAAACAAGCGGTTATACGCTACTCAGGAGCGTATATACGCAGGGGGCAGGTATATACGCTCCTCAGAAGCGTATATACGCTCCAAATACTTGCCACATTTGCCTCATTGTCCGATTGCCTTACCCTCGATTTCAGAGCAATGCTGCTATTTTCAGCCATATTTGCAAGATCAGGGGGATGAATTGTTGTATTCGGCTAATACATTGATGCGTTTCCTACGGCTCAAACATCGTAGATTGTCGTTTTGTTTGTTTGTTTTTTGGAGGAAGTCGGTCCTCCCAATAAGTCGCTTGGCTAAACACAAACATGCATACATGCATAAACACATACATACATACAACACATACATGCATATAAATAGTTAAGTATACAAACCACAGCGTGCATTCATACATTACTTACATAGTTGCAATATACAACCCGTGGTGTCACAAGGCTAAGTTGTTCCTAATTACTGAGGTGCACTCCAGTCCTACTCATTCTCCTGATTCATGAGCGATTACACTGGGCCAATAATTATGGAGACATGATGACGGGTGTCGCCGCATCGAGGAAGGGCATGTAGAAGCGCTAGATGGCTGGGGGCCTGGATGCGGAGAAGGTTGAGACACGAACTGTGATCTGCTGAAAAGCAAACTGAGTCGAGACTGAGACATGAAAGAGGGCTGAGCGCAGACTGCTGACTTTGTTGACCCTGAGGTACAAAGCAGAATAAGCATTTCAAACAGTAAGAATTGAGAACATGAAACAAGAAAGCTGCAGGGTGAAAGGATAAAACCCAATGAGCTTGTCGAATCTTCAAGTCATTTTAAGAGAATCAATCACCCTCAGCAGTCGCTCTGATCCTGCTCGGTCAAACTGAAGGAATTCACAAGTGTTAGCTCACACAAGCGGAAATGAAATATAGAAGCAAAAAACTAATACTCACTCTTCGAAGTTCAGGTGGCAAAGAACGGGGTAGGCATGAGCTCTGCCTCAGGGCGCCTCGGCCAAGGTCTCCTTACCGGAACCAATCGCCCTCATAACTGATGTAAGATCAGCGGAAAGGAAAAACTCCACTCGTCGAAATCCACTCGTTCAAATCAAGCTACAAAAACAATAAAACTGATTAAAAATGGCATTCGCAAACAAACAATGTTCAGACACAAGGAAAGTGGCAAGTTACCCTGGACGAGGAATGAATTGATCAGCAGGAGCCAGGCGAGGATCAAACACTACTATAAGCCACCCTCAGGAAGAAGAAGTATTGTCAACAGCCTCGAAAGATTTTCCAAGTGCCCGCAGCAGGTTTTTGAATGCATCATCATTGCTGGAGGATCTGCAGGGACACAGGAAGATCTCGAGCATTACTGCCTCACTACACGTTCGCCCAGGTAGAACACTTCGTCAGTAGGCGTTTTGAACACCCGACGAGTCCCGGCATGGAAAGTGCTAAGGCAGCAAGCTGAATGATTCAACTCCGGCAAAAGGGCGAACAGTGCACCTATGTTTAAAGAGCATGGGAAATGTCACAATATTAAAGTTGAAAAAGAGAAGAAAACAGGGGCAAAAGCATCTACCTCGTGAGCCTTCATACGCTTGATCCTTCTTACGAGGTCAATCAGAGCATCTTGGGGTTCAGGTCTGAGCCGCGCCCAACAATAGCAGCAGGGGTACTGCGGAGGCCCAGGAGCGCTGGGGGCTAAGAGGCGCGAAGATAAGAATAAGGCCCGAGTTGCAAAAACATCACAAGTAAGTCAAATGTTAAGTGAGAGAAGACAAAGGAAGAAGGCAAATTAGTTACCCTCGATACTCGCCATGGGCCTCTAAATCGCCACCTTCCACCCGAACATCTAACTGCCGGCAAGCTTTCCTCATGCTCACAAGCAGCTGAGCATAACCCAAACGGCCAGTCATCAATTCTGAACATGGGTCAAATCCCTAAAGAAGCAAGATAACGCAACTGGCAACGGGCCTCAGCCCCGCATTCTGGTACCAGAAGCTGTTGATCATCAACAGCAGGATAATGCGAGCTCGTTGGATCTCACGTAACGTCATCCATCACCAACCCTCTAAGAGTACCCCAGGCTTTACATGCTTCTCTTCTTCGAAGGAAGACAAATAGGGCCAAGCAGCTGAGGCAGTCTGCTGAATAGGTTCAGAGAAAGAATCAATACACAGGTTGCTCGGTGAAAGACAGGCCTGTGGCATAGCGAAGTCAAAGGTTGATAGTCATTTCACCCATGGGAAGTGGAAAGTGTTGGTCGTGTCCCAAAACCACTCAACAATGAAGAGTGAAAGGATGAGGAGCCCGTAGTCAGTCATGATTTGATGGTTTTCTAACAAAGTGATGAAACCAGTAAGCTCCATAGTCCCATGAACTCATGGGTCGTCAAGTGGTCTGAGCAGAAAAAGCTGGCACCCCGTGCAGAATGGACGTATCCTCGCAGCTCATAGTTGCTCGCAAAGCAAAACAAATCAATAAATTGACCATATCCATCAAAAAGGAAGAAGAGAAAGGCATGATGCTTACAATTCCCTGAAATAGGGCGAGACGATATATGGTTTTCCCTATAGCACCTAACTGATCTGGCAGACCAGGTTGGGCATTTCAGGCATTCTTCCGACTAGAACGGGGGGTAGGAACGGTCTCCTTACCTCTCGGGAATCTCCTCCATAGGTTCTGCCATGGCTTGACAAGAGGATACCAAATAATTAGGACATAAATCGCAGCATAACGGCTATCACATGGACAAAACTAATAGGCCTGCAAGGTGATGACCACAAGCATTAACATTACAAAATGACTTTTGAAAATAGAGTTCTAAGGTCGTTGTGTGTGAAAACCAACAACCACATATGAATAGCAAAGCAATCTCACTTCAAGGCCATACATTACGTGCATAGCTGTGAAAAATTTCGAAGTTATCATGTAGTGAATAGGCAAAGCAATTTCAATTCCAAAGATATATTACTTGATGACTTTAGAAAATAAGTTTTAAAGTAATCTTGTGATGAAAGCAAGTACAAATATCTTCCTAAGAATTCGGGGCTACGACATTATGCTTTCGGATTCTTAAACACATTTTTGAGTAAGGGCATGGTGAAAGCTAACGAGCTTTTGTGGTAACTAAATTAGCTTCGTATCAGCATTTGAATAATATGCTAACGGATAGGACAAGCTTTGAAAATCATTAAAGAGAGTTAAAGGCTCATCATCAGGTAGTTTTCAAGTCTTGAAATGGCTTGAAATGCAAGCAATTCATCAGTTTATGGCTTTTGGTGTTTACTCAAGCATACAAGGAATGTTTCAAAGTAGTTTCATCAACATTCAAGCCAAAATATCAAAGGTTCAACCACAAAAGAAGAAATTTCACTTCCAAGGAGATCCCAGCAAAACCTAGCCAAATTGCAAGCACATTTCAAAAAAAGCTTGGCCAAAATGGAGTAGAATTCGGCAAAATTTAGGGGTGTGTTTTCAACAACATTCCATCAAGGGCTTTCATCTCCAAAATTCAAAGCAAACAAGCACAACGCACAAGCTTACACAATGCAAACAATTGCAAGCACCAACATGGCAAATTCAGCAAAAATGAATCATGAAACAATCAACCCTTAAAATTCGAGGAAAGAGACAAAAATCAGAAGTAAAGGGTTATACCTGAATTTGAGAATGAAATTCAAAGGATAGCTTCTAACTTCTTTTGGATTGAAATATAAGCAAGAATTTGAGCAAGTTTTGGGAGAAAAGGGAAGCAAAGGCTCGAAATTAGCAACAAAATAGAAATGACACAAGCACACGAGCAAACTGGAAAAACTCCAAAAGCAGCATCATATACGTCTTAAATCTGCGTATATACGCAGATATACTGTGCGTATATACGCAGGTCTTGAGCGTATATACGCTCAACCTGCTTTCCCATGTCTTCTTGGCTTGTCGGCATTTATTTCGATCACAACGGTCGTTCAACTCCGGGAATATCAGGTACTTTTCAAAACCTTGCCAAAATTACAAACATTACCCTTCAAGCAGCAAATTACAAATACCCTTAATTGGTATAATCAACAATTCTTCAAGGCATTTCCAACGTCGACATTTCAAAGCAACCTCCAAACATACACATCTCTCTCGGGTTTTTTGAAATTTCTCCCGCGCCAGAGTCCACATATGCACATTCGGGTCTACGAATTTCTCCCGCCTACAGAATCTCAAGGCAATAATCTTTTCGGGTCTACGATTTCTCCCGCCTACAGAATCTCAAGAAATACATCTTTCGGGTCTACGTTTTTCCCGCTACAGAAATCTCAAGCAAATACATCTTCGGGTCATACGGTTCTCCCGCTACAGAAATCTCAAGCAAATACATCTTTCGGGTCTACGATTTCTCCCGCTACAGAAATCACAGCGCAATCATCTTCGGTTTGGAATCTTCTCCCGCTCAAAGAAAGTTCCGCGCATTCTTCGGGTTTGGAATTTTTCCCGCACCAGAAATTCCGCACAACACATCGCAACTCTCCCGAAAAGCCAAAGTCAGCCGTAGGGAGAAAAACCACCGAGATCCAGGCGGCTTCGGGAGGCACAAAACCGCATGGGGCACGGTAACAAGATAAAACTACATTTGTTTTGCAGGGTAAAAAACCAGGTTACAGGGTACTCAGGGTCGCAGAACGTTTGAGAGTGCTCTCCGTACCCGCATCGATACTTTGACTTTCGTCTGTCGAGGATCGTTCTTCTTCAGTTACATAGTCACAGTGGGAGCTTTGTCGACACCTGGACAAAAATGTGCTCCCCAAATGACTAGAATCCGTTGATTGAACTCCATCCGGTCTGCGCGTTGTTATTAGAATCGACTAAAGTGTCTTCCTGGGATTATCACAACAGTTGGGAAAACGCAAGGTCGTACTCGGATATGAGCAAAGGTCAAAGGCAAGGCAAAAATATTTTCTTCTGTTTCTCAAGGTTTTCAAAAGGTTTTCAAAGGCGATCTTCATGCTTTTTGATTTTCTATGTCCGTCCATTTTTCTGAATCCGCCAGTATTTTTAAATTATTTTTCTGATTTTATCTATGATTTCTATGAATTTTCAAGTTTAAATGACGCAGAATACGCGAAAATTACATTGATAATTAGAAATACTCCGGAAATACGTGAACCTTCTGAACATTCTAGAAATCCTTGCTTGGAGAGCAAGGGTGTCTAGGTGCGTTTATGAATCAAGGGAAATCACGAATTAAATCGGAGGAAGGCAATCACAAACTATGATTTCAGAGCATTTTTGGACAAACACATTATCCACGCGAAACATTGAGACGTCTATAATAGCAACAAAGTTGAGGCGATTATTAGCGTCATCGAGGAGCTATATACGTCAACAGACAGGAGCGTATATCGACGCTTCTATTGCAGCAATACAAAATTTTCACAAAAATTATGGAAATGAAAAAAGCAGCGTTATATACGCTGTATACGAGCGTTATTTATACGCAGGAAGCGCGTATACTACGCTCTATCAGCTGTATATAGCAGGGTTTATTTTGCTCGAAAAATTGCTCTTGGCTATAATCACTCTTGCCTGAGTCAGGGGCAGGCTTTCAACTTTCACTCGTTTCATAACTGCCAATCTCTCTCTCTTGAAACTCAAACAACATTACTTACATTCGTTTTTAATTCAAGATCGATCTCTTGCGACATCAATCAGAGCGATACAAAGGTTTGATTTCTGAGATTACTCACATTTAATCTCTCTCACATCTCTTTTAAATATTGACTAACCTTGTTATGAGTTTTTTAATATAATTATAAGCATATGTTGAAACTCATTTATTTGTTTCATGTAAATATGTAGGGTTTTCACAATGTTTGCTGGTTTCATTGTTTTTGGTTTATTTCTATTTTTTCATTTGTCAATACTAACAATTCTTTTCTTTGTTATAGCAATTTGAAGGGAAGACTCTATTGCGCTTTGCATATTTATCAAGCTAAAATTGATTTTCCTTTGTTTTCATTTAGCATTCAGGCAAAAGGATTCGTTTTCATGCGTTTTACAAATACTTTTTTTCTTTGCAGATTTAGGGCGTAAGAGGTCTTGCTATCTTTGAAGTTTCTGGCATTTCATTTTTGATTTTCATTATTGTATAACTTTGTATATATTTTTGACAAGACGGAATTATGTTGAATCACTTTAATCGATTTAACTATGGACAACCTGTTTTAGGCACCGTTTTAAACTATGATTAATCAAAGTGGTTCACAAATTTAGGTTAGGTAGTCGCTTGTGGCCAATATTAACACCTTCATAGTATTTAGGGTTTAGTTCGTCTCTAAGGTGCTAAAAACGTAGTTATGTTGCATTCAATAATACTGATGATGGAATTGCAATGAGGACCGATATTGAGGCCGCTACATGCGGTGCGATTTGGGGTTACCGATCTGATTCGTACATGTCCGAACCACGACTGAGTTACTGTGATTGGACGTGGGCCATTGGTGTGCACCAACGTTTTGGCGTCGTGAATAACTATCTAGCACGGTGGCGACTCCCCTCATTCGACAACACTACCCCAACGCACTCACGTGCGGGATTCCGTGGCTCAAGCCCACGCACAAAGCACCTCGATGTAGTACCAAGCCGCGCGCCCGCTATACGCTGAGGGCGCGGCCCACGTCCTACATCGCCAAAAGACCAGTCGCTAACCAATTTTAGCGATTGACTTCTGAGTAGTCGCCATTTTTTCGAATGCTTGGCGAGTACCTTGCGACTAACTTTTTAAACGACTACAAATGTGTGTTAGCGACTGAATTGGTAGTCGCTAAATTTTTGCGACTGAAAAAGTGTATTGGCGACTGATTTGGTAGTTGCTAAAAAATGGAAACTATTACAAAGGGGAGACTAAATTTAGCAACCGCTTGTAGCATGTTAGCGACTACTCAGGCGGTCGCTAAATTCAATTGAAAAAAATCAAAAAACAATGAGATCAACAACAATTGTTGTTGATTTCATATGATCTACTTGATTATATTGTCATTTAGTAATATCAATATTACTAAAAAGAAATCAAAGAATATATAAAAATTTATTCCTTCAAAAAAATCATTCATTCCTTCAAAGTTAAATTACAAATTTGTCAAATTTTACAAAGTATAACCCTATACACATCAACAAGTCCATTTCTAATTCTTTTATTTATAGTATGCAAGCTTCTCTTTGTTTCCGACCTGCAAACACAAGATAAAAAAAATAAGTCATCATTTTCATAAGCACCAAACAACTTACAATATCTTAGAGCAAGCTACGCAACAAATCACCAGTCCAAAACACAGCTCCCAAATCATAAATCTAAATATAGGATACAATATAACCAGTGTCTGCCAAATGCTCCCAAATCATAAATCCAAATACATTTGCTCAAGGCATACATCAAAATACAGTACTTGGTTTTGTAGCATTGTGCATATGTGAAACACAAGAAATATGAAACATTATCATACATTGCATGCTGCTTTCAGCCTGTCATTATATGGATCATCACACATTATGCCATAGAAAAATCATTGGATTAAAGATTTGCAATGCAGGAACAGATAATTTTCCTTTGGTGGGGTAGGTTGACTTGTAAATTGTTCTGTCTCCTAGCAGCAGGAAGTTATTTTCTTTATAAAGCCTGAGTTTACTAGTCACAGTTGATCATGATGTTTGAAAATTACAGTTCCTAATTCAGACAAGCAACACATGTAAATATATAGCATCTAGTACTAACCAAGAGAAAGTTTTTAAAATGCAACGTTAATGAACTCACAGTAAAGCATCCTAGCATGAAAGGTGATGAGACAGATACATGAGCCTTTTGTCGTGCAATTCCTTTGGCACTTAACCCTACAAACTCTCCGGTCACAGAGAGACTATCTGCCAGTAGAATTAAGTGCTCGGGAAGGATAGTCTTGCCAATATCATTAGATGCACGCATCAAATTCTGCATAGTAGTTGGAGCAGTATCAACACGTAGTATTGAAGAGCTCACAGATGTTTGCCATGAAAAAGAATTGATGAAATAAATTTTTTGTTTGTAAAATTGTACAAAGATAACCTCTAGGAAGCATCTCCAAGCAACGTCAATGCCAAAGGCTAAGTAAATCTCGCTTAGATCATCAGGTTGACTGCGCGTCCAGTTTTCCTATCTTGTGATTGGAAGGCAATTGTCCACAAATTTATCCCAAAGTTTTCTGCTTTTTTCATTGGCCGATAGAGAGACACTTAGGTATAACTCAAGATTTCTCCATTCAGGAAGATAGGCAGACAGTGATCAGCATAACACAGTAACTGATGAGACTATATGATATTCAAATCAGACAATCACTAATTAGATAACTATGTTCATCTGATTACAGTTCAAAACATAGTTCACTCGTATCAGTCATATGTGCAATTTATGAATTAGCTTCTATACACTAGAGAAATTCTTGATATGACTAAGAATTCATTGAGAGCAGATTAAGTAGTCGTCTCACCTTGCATATACCCAAAAAATTACTTCTATCCTCCAAAAATAATTCTAGCACGCTACTATAATATGCCTAGCAACTATAAAAGATAGTAAGATACCTGATACCCTACAAGACAATCTTTATAACTCAAGTCAAGGAAGCTTATACATCAGCCTATTCACTAATTCAACCAAAAGCATTGAGCTCATGATGAAACTCTCAAGCTTGTAGCTCTTCCCTCAACTAAGCATGTCATAAGCATGTCTCATAACACTAGTCATTAAGTTCAAACTATTTGCTTAAAATTCAATTACTTAATAAACACAAAAAACCTCAAAATAGGATAACAAATTGAAAGGCTCCACCCCATAATGGACAATATCTCTTCATACTAACGAACCGGAGGAAAAGGCACTGTATTTAGAACGCAAATGATCCGATCATTTTAGTTTAGTAGGATATATTTAGTAAACATACTTCATTAATGTTGCAGTGCAGCTAATAAGAGGGCCTTTTGAATATAGTTTTAGTAATAGAAGCAGAATGTCGTCGCAAACACTCTATTCGACTGTTACCTTTAACTTTCTTGTTCTCTCTCTCAAAAAATTTTCTTTTGTTTTTTGTTCAATTCTGTAATCTCCTCCCAAATATAACCTTACCCACCATTCCTATTGTTGTTCCATCTTATATGTAGAGAATAAACGATTGTTCAAAATTTAAATATAGAAAAATATGATTACTACTAGCGATAGATTTATAAAATAAACAATCTCTTAGATAATCACGCTGTTACGGAGATTCTAGCGAGCTATTATGAACCAAAATTAACGAAATCGTATGTTGTAGCAGTAGGCTCAAAAGTAGCATTATGCTAGATCAAATAAAGATGGAAATTAAAACTGGAAAATCGCTAAATCAAGAGATTCCACGAAAACAAAAAACAAATTAAAGTCGAAAATCTGAAAGGAAAAAAGCCAAACGAATAGAACATAAAATTAAACAGGAACAATGCTCAAACAAAAATACTAAAACCAACGAACGTAAATAGAAAAAACACTAAATCTTAATCAGACAGTGTTTTTGGAAACGAAATTCAAATCGATTATAAGATGGAGCCTGCGGAAACGATAATCATTATTATGAAAACAACGAAATCTGAAAATGAAAGGAAACACTAAGAGAGTGGTCATTATATACCTGATCGAATGGACAGAGAGCAGCGGAGGTGTGAGTAGGGAAGGAGGAGGAGATGGTGTGTTGTGGAGACATGGCACGTGAGTGCTGTGCCGGCAGCTAGGGTCGGAATAGAAGCAGCAGCAACGCACACATGGTGAGTGTTGAGAGCGTCTCGCAACCATCAGGACTAGATTAGAAAAAAGAGAAATTTTAGAGACTAAACCCCAAATTCAAAAAATTAAGGAAGACGGAAATATTACAACATGGTACCTTTTGATCTAGAAATTGAGAGTTTGTGTGAGATTGAAGGTACACGATTTCACATAGTGTATATATGGAAATGAGATTAAAGAAACTTTCAAAGATGTGTTGTGTCAGTGCAATGTCATAGCTAATTGACGGATTTCGATCTATTTCCTGGCAAATACCGTATAGCTGCGAGCAGTTGCTCAGACATGTGTGAGAATGAGTGAAGTGACATAGGCCTGAGTCTGTACCGAAGCGATGTCTTGGTGTCGCTACATAGTTGCAATTATCGGAGTTGTCAGCATCCTTTCGTACAGTCGTAAAAGTAAAGGAAGATCGCCCTAATGTAAGTTCTAATTGATGAGTAAGTTGATTAGGACTTTGAGTTTCATGTGCGCTTTTTTTAGTTCCTTTTGGTTCTGGTTTTTATCTGAGACTCATTTTGTTTTGCGAGGTATTTGCGATGATGTTTTATTTGTATCAAATGTTTCATTGATTACTTTCTTTTATGAATTTATCTAAGTATATTGTAGCGTACTATTCACGGGTGTTACGTTCCAGATTCTGTTTTCGTTAAAAAATTTCTTCATAAGTTCTCTAGTTTCTATTCCAACTCATGTCACAAGTATAATGTTTCTATCGGACTTATCGTTGTGTACTGATGCTCTGCACTTTTGAACTTGCTACTATGCTTCGTGTATAGTGTCATTGTTGTTGACGATATCGTGACGTACTCTACGGACGCAGTCTTTCCTATGCGCTGTTACCTTTCTCTTTACACGATTTTGTTAATTTTGCGTGACGCGATGCAGGTGAGTTTCTTTGAGGGCTCAATCGACTCTATATTTGCTATTTACCTATTTGTCGTTGTCTCTTGTTTCTAATATTGATAGCTATTTTGTCACTGTATTATATTGTTTTAGAATATCGATTCGTTGCTCATATCACTTTAATGTCTCATATAACTATTGGGCCTCATACGATGACTAATTTGTTTCTCTAGGTCCTTTGTTACGTTATGTTAGTCTTGATTCCAAGAGAGTTAAGCCTAGTTATAGCCGTGCTCCTATTTTTGTTGTCTCTAATAGTACACGCCTACTTATTTTCGTATGATTTCTCGAGTTAGTGCGCTTGCCTCTAGACCAGAAGCCACTTTTAGTCTGTGTTACGCTTATGGCTTACACGATTGAGAGTGCGTAGTGGGGCTAGCTACATGAGGTTGACGGATTTGGGGTTTTATAATATTCTAGTTCTCTTTTGTTACCAGTGTCGTCGCGGCCAACCCTCAATTTTGGTATCCGTGGATTCACCGTGCAGTCTGTGGGCAATTAGGGTATGGCACATGTTGGCTGTGTGTGCTTTTCCGTGATTGAGGCCGCTGTTCGACTAGTCGGGCTTCCAGTGTGTTTTGTCTTATCGCTACACACCCCTTCATATGTTTCTCGCGTACGACAACCACGCATGTTTCCTGATGCGGATTCATGGCATCAATTTCGTTGTGTTATGGACTCTGAGGCGAACGGTTCAACCCCTTTGAGGGGGAGAAGCCTCCCCTACGTTTTGTCGCTTCACTGCAAGGGATACTCTCCCAGTATAAGGTGAGTGGCGCTTGAAGTCTTTGCTAGTTCATTTTCGATATTTGAAAAATTCTGAAATGGCGGTGGCATTTAGTCGCCTCTTGTGCCAATGGCGTCAACGTGTGTCATTAGGTGAGTTATTTTGAGGGTTCTCTCCTGACTTCGGGCCTCTCCTTCTCTGATCTCAGGTCCTCGGACGTCATCGCGGAGGAGAAGGGCTGAGGGAGTGGGTTCAGGGGACTATATCCATTGGTCTATCGTAGGATAGCCCTTTGTCCATTGTGTGCGCTTAACTTGAAGTCAATTCTGATAAGACTATCTGGAGGCCGCGATGTCAGCGTATACTTGGAAGTGTATGCTGATCGTTACCAACTCCATGGCTAATTTCGTGCCTTTCTAGATATCGTCACAATTTTGTGGTTGGTG
>SNQN01003764.1:0-43048 GCA_008642245.1 Bassia scoparia | reverse complement strand
TCTGAAAATGAAAAGGAAACCTAAAAAAATCAATTATATACCTGATCGAATGCGACAGAGAGCAGCGCGAAGGTGAGAGAGAGAAGCGAGGGAGAGAGTGGTGCGTTGGAGAGACATTGGCAGTGAGCGGCACTGAGAGTTCTAGGGTCGAACTAGAAAGCAGCAAGAACGACAACACATGAGTAGGAGTGTTGAGTAGCCGCAACCATCAGACTAGATCTAGAAAAACAAAGAGAAATTTTAAGAGACTATAACCCCAATTCAAAAAATTAAAGGAAGAGAATATACCAAACATGGTACCTTTGATCTAGAAATGAGATTGGAGAAAAGAACAACAGATTTCACATGTATATATGGAAATGAGATTAAAGAAAAATGTCAGTTGAAATATAGCTAGAATTAATTGAATAAGTGTGAACTGTGAAGGAATAGTAGGATATGAGGCGAGAAAAAAAAGAGGATAAGAGTCATGAGAGGATAAGATGGATGAGTGACCTTATGTGACTATGTGAGGAATGGGAATTATTCAATACATTTATTAATTTTTTTAATTCAAAACCAAATAGCGACTACCACGGTAGTCGCTAAAATCCATAAGCCAGTCTCCAACTTCAAAATAGTCGCTATTTTTTGAATTCTAGCGACTACTTTGCGACTACATGCTTGGTAGTCGCAAAGTTGAAGACTAGTAGTCTCCGACAGTCGCTACCACTAATATAGCGACTGATTTCGTTGGCAATCGCCAAAATCAGTCGCTAAATAAGCTTTTTTTTGTAGGGTGCCACACTTTCGAATGCACTCATAAATGTTTTGCCCATTATGATGTTGTATGGTGAGTAGGCCTCTACCACCTGAAACCTGATCAGTACAGTCCTGCCTAGCTCTTCATCTCACAGGGTGACTGGCAAATTAATCTCTCCTTTTAGGAGGATTGAGCTTCCAGAAAAACCTATAATAGGGCCTGATGTGGGCTCCATGTTTTTATCCTACAACCCCATCTTTTGATAGACATGGTAATAAAGGACATTGACAGAACTCCCACCATCAACCAAGAATTTATGAACCAGGTGATTACATACTTGGACAGAGCATATTAAAGGATCATTATGAGGCTAGACCAACCCCCTACAATCATGGGGTCCAAAGCTAATTTCAGGAATATCTAAGCATTCAAATTGATAAGTATTGGAACAACCAGCTGTTCTAACCTCATTTTTTAGATGATTCCTGGAGGCTGGTGGACCAAAGATKACTGAGATCTCATTGATAGGCCTCCTGGGCTAGTATCTTTTGGCAGGTTTTAGTCGGTCCTCCTTCTGAGCTTGGTCCTTTTCCTCCTGATCTTTGGCAAATTTCTTGTACTGGATAAAGAATCCCTTCCTGATGAGGTCCTCCAGGTTATTCTTCAACTGCACACAGTCCTTTGTGGAGTGACCTGGACATTCATGGAAATCACAATATTTGTTAGGATCTTTACCAGCCTTTGACCTCTTGGGAGGCTTAGTCCATTTTTCTTCATTTTTATGAGCTGCATATATCACTGCCCTATCTGTGTTGAGTGGAGTGAAACTTTCAAAGATTGGAGGAAGAGGTGCTGATGCCTTTTCCTTCTTCTTTTCTTCCCTCTTCTCCATCCTGGACTTCTGGGCAGTTGAGGGTGACTTGTCATCCTTCTTAGCTACAATAGTACCACCTGGTGCTGTTGTCCTGTTGAACTCCTCCAAGGTGATGTAATCATCTGAGATATGCATGGCTAGGCCCATGGTATCCACCTTAGACTTGGTAAGGTGGTCCCTGAATGGACCAAGTCTCAGACCATACTACAAAGCCATGATTACCACATCAGGTTTTGACCTGGAAACCATTATGGCCTCCATGTTGAACCTGGTAAGATAGTCACGTAAGCTTTCATCTTTCCCTTATTTAATTGACATGAGCTCAACTGGCGATTTTTCCCTTCTCCAACCACTTATAAAATGATTTCTGAACTGGTCTTCTAGGTCACCAAAACTGTGAATGCTACCAGGTGGAATGTTCCTGAACAAGGCTTGAGCAATTCCAGTCAACGTGGTAGGAAAGTATTTGCTATTTCCCTCATAAAGGGCCACATGGTCATCAAGGTCTTTAGTACCTTCAAATTTGATATGGCCTGGTATTTTGACTTTTTGAGACCAAGCTCTCAATATCTCCTCACCAAATGGTGATGGGAGGATACCTGATTCCAGCAGCTGCATGTGTTGCCGCCTGACCTGAGATAGCTTCTGCGACTGACTGGCTTTGTAATGGACTTGGTCCTCCCAGCCTGTGGAAGGTCGAGAGACGATTCCCAGTCTATCATGAACTGACTGCCCACGCCTGGTTGCATGTTCAGGTCTGGTAATTTCTGGAGTACATCCAGCTGATTCTGCTCGAGGACTAGGTCTAGGCGTACCTTGTCTGCCATGATGACGATGTACAGGGCTTGCATATCTGACTTCAAGTCTTTCATTAATCTCTTCAGGTATATCTTCCATTGATGGGGATGACCCATATGATGGAGAGGATGGTAAGTGAGGTGGTGAGTAACTTAACCTCCTTCTGACACGTGGACTGGGTGGTCTCCTAGACCCACCCATTTGGTTATGGTGTCTTCGGGTGGATTGACTTGGAGTAGGCAGGTTTGGATCATAAGGGTCATGCTCCTGTGTGGTTTCTACTCCAGAAGTACTTCCAATATAACAAGAGGACGTCAGTCCAGCACGTCTAAGGACATTCTTTGCATGCTCCACCTGGTCAACACTTGGTGGAGTGGAATGACCTTGTGTTCTCCTAGAGGGAGAAGGTGTTTGATAATAATTTCCACCAGGTCCCGTAGAGCCAGAATACTGGTTTCTTGGGCTTGGTGGTGGTAGATTTTGAGATGGTGGTGGCATGGTGTTYCGGCTACCATGGTGCCTTGCTGACCCAGAACACCTGGAAGAACGGCTTCTTGCGGTGGAAGAAATCTCATCTGGCCTTCTTGGGTCAGGTCTGCCACCAGGCATCATCTCGGGGTTGGATGCATCCATTGTCCAATCATCACACTATGTGGCACTACGACCCTCCTTCTAGTGCCAAATTGTTGGTACAATAATTGGTACTGCTGACGTGGCAGTGGCCAACGAGCCGGTGCTGGTGGAGTTGAACTTGGCATGCTCTCCTGGTACCTACAAAACTCAGGTGAACTACCCTGGGGCAACCCAGGAACAGCCCCTTCGATGGAGGTATTAGAGTATTACCAGAGTGTTTGATAATTTAGAGATAGAAAGTAGGTAGTGTTTATTCAAGTGAACTTACCAGGCTTGGGTGGCCTAAGACTGCCCTTTATACTACACTTTGCATGGGCATATGTAGCCTTTCAATGACAAGTGTCACACAACTTACCAGGTTAGGTGTCTTGTGCATGTACCATCTTTGACTGAGTGGTAGRCACTTTGACTCCTTTTGGGCCTTAATTTTTKCAWGTTGTCGGCCCACTGGGTTAGCGTATWWKGGCTTTGGTTGATATTAGGCCTGGTAGCTTAATATGTACCAACATAATCAAAAGGTCAAAATATTTCATAAWTAATTAGGCACTCCATTATAAATAAYTTGTTATTTAATGTACTCTTAGAGTATGAACTGTGGTTCTATARATTGTTTATGCAAATTTATTTCATAAATTTAATGTACTCTTATACAAGCTCCCATGAAATAGACTGCAAGCATATATATGTGTTGGTACATATTAAGCTACCAGGCCTTATATCAACCAAAGCCCATATATACTAACCTAGTGGGCCGACAACATGCAAAAGTTAAGGCCCAAAGGAGTCAAAGTGCCTACCACTCAGTCAAAGTTTGGTACATGCACAAGACACCTAACCTAGTAAGTTGTGTGACACTTGTCATTAAAAGATTACATATGCCCATGCAAAGTGTAGTATAAAAGGCAGTCTTAGGCCACCCAGGATTGGTAAGTTCACTTGAATAAACACTACCTACTTTCTCTCTCCAAATTATCAAACACCCTGGTAATACTCTAGTACCTCCATTGAAGGGGCTGTTCCTGGGCTGCCCCAGGGTAGTTCACCTGAGTTTTGTAGGTACCAGGATAGCAGGCCAAGTTCAACTCCACCAGCACCGGCCCATTGAATTATTGTACCAACAATTTGGCGCTAGAAGGAGGGTCGTAGTGCCACATAGTGTGTGAATTGAACAATGGATGCATCCAACCCCGAGATGTTGCCTGGTGGCAGACCTGACCCAAGAAGGCCAGATGAGGTTTCTTCCACCGCAAGAAGTCGTTCCTCCAGGCGTTCCAAGTCAGTAAGGAACCATGGTAGCCGGACCACCATGCCACCACCATCTCAAAATCTACCACCACCAAACCCAAGAAACCAGTATACTGGCTCTATGGGACCTGGTGGAAATTATCATCAAGCACCTTCTCCCTCTAGGAGAACACAAGGTCATTCCACTCCACCAAGTGCTGACCAGGTGGAGCATGCAAAGAATGTCCTTAGACGTGCTGGACTGGCCTCTTCTAGTTATATTGGAAGTACTTCTAGAGTAGAAACCACACAGGAGCATGATCCTTATGGTCCAAACCTGCCTACTCTAAGTCACTCCACTCGAAGACACCACAACCAAATGGGTGGGTCTAGGAGACCACCTAGTCCACGTGTCAGAAGGAGGTTAAGCTACTCACCACCTCACTTACCATCCTCTCCATCATATGGGTCATCCCCATCATTGGATGATATACCTAAGGAGGTTAATGAGAGACCTGAAGTCAAATATGCGAGCCCTGCACATCGTTATCATGACAGACCAGGTACGCCTAGACCTGGTTCTGAGGCTGAATCAGCTTGATACACACTAGAAATTACCAGGCCTGAACATGCAACCAGGCATGGGCAGTCAGTTCATGATAGACTGGGGAACCGTCTCTTAGCCTTTCACAGGCTGGGAGGACAAGGTCCATCACAAAGCCAACCAGCAACAGAAGCTACTTCAGGTCAAGAAGCAACACATGCAACTGTTGGAATCAGGTATCCATCCTCATCACCATTTGGTGAGGACATATTGAGAGGTCGGTCTCAAAAAATCAAAATACCATGCCATATCAAATTTGATGGTACTGGAGACCCTGATGATCACGTGGCCTTAATGAGGGACATATGTATCTTGGGGAATTAGCAGATGCAAGCTGGTGCAAATACTTTCCTACCACGTTGACTGGAATTGCTCAAGCCTAGTTCAGGAATATTCCACGTGGTAGCATTCACAGTTTTGGTGACCTGGCAAACCAGTTCAGAAATCATTTTATAAGTGGTAGGAGAAGGGAGAAATCGTCAGTTGAGCCCATGTCAGTTAAACAGGGGAAAGATGAAAGCTTACGTGACTATCCTACCAGGTTCAACAAGGAGGCCATAATGGTTTCCGGGTCAGAACCTGATGTGCTAATCATGGCTTTGCAGTATGGTCTGAGACCTGGTCCATGCAAGGACCACCTTACCAAGTCTAAGGTGGATACCCTGGCCCAAGCCATGCGTATCTCAGATGATTACATCACCCTGGAGGAGTTCAACAAGACAGCAGCACTAGGGAGTACTACTGTAGCCAAGAAGGATGACAAGTCACCATCAACTGCCCAGAAGTCCAAGAAGGAGAAGAGGGAAGAAAAGAAGGAGAAGGCATCAGCACCTCTTCCTCCAATCTTTGAAAGGTTTACTCCACTTAACACAGATAGGGCAGTGATATATGCAGCTCATAAAAATGAAGACAAATGGACTAAGCCTCCCAAGAGGTCAAAGGTTGGTAAAGATCCCAACAAACATTGTGATTTCCATGAATGTCCAGGTCACTCCACAGAGGACTGTGTGCAGTTGAAGAATAACCTGGAGGACCTCATCAGGAAGGGATTCTTTAGCCAGTACAAGAAATTTGCCAAAGATCAGGAGGAAAAGGACCAGGCTCAGAAGGAGGACCGACCAGAACCTGCCAAAAGATACCAGCCCAGGAGGCCTATCAATGAGATCTTTGTCATCTTTGGTCCACCAGCCTACAGTAATCATCTAAAAAATGAGGTTAGAACAGTTGGTTGTTCCAATACTTATCAATCTAAATGCTTAGATATTCCTGAAATTAGCTGTGGACCCTAAGATTGTTGGGGGTTGGTCCAGCCTCATAAGGATCCTTTAATATGCTCTGTCCATGTGTGTAATCACCTGGTTCATAAAGTCTTGGTTGATGGTGGGAGTTCTGTCAATGTCCTTTATTACTATGTCTATCAAAAGATGGGGTTGTAGGATAAAAGCATGGAGCCCACACCAGGCCTTATTACAGGTTTTTCTGGAAGCTCAATCCTCCCAAAAGGAGAGATTAATTTGCCAGTCACCCTGGGAGATGAAGAGTTAGGCAGGACTGTACTGATCAGGTTTCAGGTGGTATAGGCCTACTCACCATACAACATYATTATGGGTAGAACATTTATGAGTGCATTTGAAGGTGTGGCATCCACATATCATTTGTGCTTCAAGTATATAGCAGACAGTGGTAAAGTGGCATTCCTGAAAGGTTCACAAGTGGCAGCCAGATCATGCCAGTTAGCCCTGGTCGAGACTTCAAGGAAGGAACACTCAGTTCGACTTTGAAAGCAGGTTGATGAAATGGAAGCTGAAGCCAGTCCTCAACCATTGAAGAAAAGAGTAATCAAGGTAACTGGTCCAGAAGCAGTTCAAGCTCAACCTCAAGAATCAGGCCAGTTTTCTACTAGGCCATTGATTGAATTGGATAGAGTAGCCATACCTCAGCCTGTTGAGGGTACTGAATCAATTCCCCTTGTTGAAGGAACTGAGAGAATTGTGCAAATTGGATCAGACCTGGGAGCTCAAGAGAGGTGCAATCTGATCAACCTACTCAGAATTCATGAGGATGTGTTTGCTTATTCAGCAGATGAGATGCCTGGGATTGACCCAGAAATAATAGCACATCATCTGTCYATTGATCCAGCCAAAAAGCCAGTGAAGCAGAAGAAGAGACACTTTTCAGCTGAGAAGAATCAAGCTATTGAGGCAGAAGTAAACAAGCTACTGGATGCAGGATTTGTTGAGCTATGTTATTACCCTAATTGGTTAGCAAATGTGGTGATGGTCAGAAAGCCGAATGCAACTTGGAGAATGTGTGTAGACTTCACTAATCTGAACAAAGCCTGTCCCAAAGACTGTTATCCTCTGCCTAGGATAGACCAGCTAGTTGAGTCAACCAGTGGTCATGCTAGGCTCTCCTTCATGGATGCTTTCTCAGGCTACCATCAAATACACATGCATGCACCAGACATTGAAAAGACAACCTTCATCACCAGTTGTGGAGTCTATAACTACTTCATGATGCCATTTGAGCTCAAGAATGCTGATGCCACCTATCAAAGAATGATGGACCAGGTCTTTGAGACTCAAAGAGGCAGAAACCTGGAGGTGTATGTTGATGATGACATAGTAAAAAGTGTTCACCCTGAAGACCACACAGAAGATCTCACAGAAACATTTGCTAACATGAGGAAATGCCAGGTCAAACTTAACCCAAAGAAATGTGTATTTGGAGTTAAGTCTGGTAAATTCTTAGTCTTCATGGTCAGCCAGAGGGGAATAGATGCCAACCTTGATAAAGTTAAAGTTGCACTAGATTTACCTGAGACTAAAAGCGTCAAGGACATCCAAATGTTAACTGGAAGGATGGCAGCACTATCCAGATTCATTGCCAGGTCATCAGAGAAATCCCAGCCTTTCTTCAAGGTGCTAAAGTGGAATAAAGAATTCAATTGGGGCCAAGAGCAGCATGAAGCATTCAATCAATTGAAGGAGCACCTGATGAAGCTGCCAACCCTAGCCAAGCCAATATCAGGTGAAACACTGTTCTTGTATATTGCTGTCAGCCAATCAGCTGTCAGTGCTGTCTTATTAAGAGAGTAAGACAAAGTGCAACAACCTGTATATTTTGTAAGTCATGCCCTGACAGGGGAAAAAACCAGGTATCATATGATTGAAAAGGCTGCTTATGCAGTAATCACAGCAGCTAGAAGATTGAGGTCATACTTTGATGCACATCCAATTGTTATCCTTACTGACCTGCCATTAGAAAAATCACTTGAAAAGCTTGAAAAATCTGGCAGGCTGACAAATTGGGCATTGGAATTAACTGGGTTTGGCATCAGCTTTCAGCCAAGGACAGCCATCAAGGCACAAGCCTTRGCTRATTTCTTAGCTGAGTGCTCTTGTTATGAAGAGGAAACCACACAAACAGAACCCTGGGTTGTCTACACAGATGGTTCATCTACAGATAGTGGATCTGGGGYTGGAGTAGTCTTGCTCTCACCAGAGAAGGATATCATTGAGTATGCCTTGAAGTTWACATTTCAAGCAACAAACAATGAAGCTGAGTATGAAGCTGCTATTGCTGGATTACMYCTCTGCCTGTCTATTGGAGCAACCAGGGTATGTCTTATGACTGATTCCCAACTTGTTGCCAACCAGTACAGGGCGAGTATGAGGTCAGAGAGGGCCAATTCTATAGGCTTACTGCACCAGAATAAAGGAGCTAGCTTCTAAACTTCAGTCATTGGAGGTTTGTTTCATTCCCAGAGAAAAGAGTATCCTGGCAGATGCATTAGCAAGGCTGGTTACAACCACTTTTCAAAATTTGACCAAGTCCATCTTTATGGAGGTGCTTCCTAAAAGAAGTACAGAGTGTGAAGCTATGTATGTTTTCCAAGTTGACTCACCACCTTTGTGGATGGTTGACATTCTAGCCTACAAGCAACATGGTGCATTACCTTTTGAAAAAGCACAGGCCAGGAAGATCAGACTTGCAGCTCAGAGGTATACCATCATAGATGGGGAAATGTACAGAAAGTCTCACACCTCTCATTCACTACTCAAGTGTGTTGATTCTGATGAAGGGAACTATATCCTTAGGGAGATTCATGAGGGCATTTATGGCCACCATGCAGGTTCAAGGACCTTGGTTCACAAAGCCCTCCGTTCTGGCTATTACTAGCCAACTATGGATGCAGTTTCCAAGAAAATGGTCACTTAATGTGACAAATGCCAGAGGTTTTCACCATCCATCAATCAACCAGCTAATGATCTGCAGCCAGTTCTTAATCCCATCCCCTTTGCTCAATGGGGTGTGGATATCCTTGGTCCTTTTCCAAAGGCCCAGGAGCGGGAATGGTTAATTGTTGCTGTTGATTATTTTAGCAAGCGGATTGAGGCTGAAGGGTTATCCAACATGGCAGAATGTGCTAACCAGGTATGGTATTCCAATCTGCATAGTGTTTAACCATGGAAGACAGTTTGACAAAGATCCTCTGAAGGCCTGGTTGTCTCAGTTCAAGATCAAGATTGCATTTTCAGCAGTTTGCCACCCACAGTCAAATGGGCTGACAGAGGCAGCAAACAAGCAGATATTAAATGGTCTGAAGAAGAAATTGGATGATAAAAAGGTTTTATGGCTCCAAGAGTTACCAAGCACACTTTGGTCATTAAGAACCACTCTCAAGAGGTCCACTGGACATTCACCCTACACTTTGGTGTATGGCATAGAAGCTTTAATACCAGTTGAAGTCGGCTCCACCTCTCTTAGACTCTCTCAATATAGCCAACCTCAAAATGAGCAGATTTTATCAGAATGCCTTGATCTGGTAGAGTAGTTAAGAGAGGATGCAGCAACTAGGCATGTAGCCTATATGCAAAGAGTGGCCAGATACTACAACAGAAGGGTAAGACAAAGACCCCTTGCAGTTGGTGACTCAATTCTTAGGAAGTCTGCAGCAGTTCAGAAGGTTGGTATTCATGGAAAACTCTCAGCCACCTGGGAAGGACCATACCAGATCCATTCTCAGAGTATGGCTGGGACCTACAGACTAATGGAGCTTGATGGCACAAAACTGCCAAATATCTGGAATACAGAACAACTCAAGAGGTATCATGCCTAAGTTTGTAGTTACATACCTTTGTAATTTTTGTAAAGCACTTTACTAAGATAAGAAACCAAACCATGTAATTAATGTATATCTATGTATATATAAAGAGGCATCTTTAGCCATCTGGTTGTAATTGTTTTTCTTTTGTAGTGTTTTATTTTTCTTAATTTTTAGGTTGTAAAATATTTTATCTCTTTTGAGATAAATATGAAAAAAATCCTACTCTACTAACAGGGTTAGGTGCCAGACTGGTGAAGAGCCATCTGGTCAAAATCCTGCCTTTACTAACAGGGCCAGGTGCTAGATTGGTGAAGAGCCATCTAGTTTAAATCCTAATCTTTATGAGATAAGGTGTCATCCTGATTATGTCAGTGGACAAAAACCCTAGTTCACCAGAGCTAGGTACCAGCACGATTATGTCCCCTAGTAAAATCCCATTCTTCATGAGAAAAGGTGTCAGTATGATCATGTCATCTGACTTAAAATCATACTTCCTTGCAAGTAGGTACTAGGATGGTTATGCTACCTGGTAAAACCTTGCTCTATGCACAAGAGCCAGGTACCATAAGATTATGTCTTCTGGTTTATCATTTGCAAAAATATGAAGGGAGTCATACTCCAGGTAATTTGGCATAATTTTTAATGGTTGCATAGTTAGGTCATCTTACAAAACTTATGTGTTTAAAAATATTTTCATTTATTAAATCACATAAGTCTTTGGGGGGACAACTAATACCCCTGGTAGGATTTAACTGAAAACATGCATTTTTTGTTTTATTTGTTAAAACAGTTCAGGACATTAAATTATGCACAATTCTCAAATATTTTTGACATTGTTATGGGTTTATTACCCAAGATTTAAACTTATTCGAATTAATATTTCATACATTAATTCATATAAGTCTTAGGGGGACAACTAGTACCCTTGGTACCATTTACCTGGTTGAATGGATTCTATATACATGTCACATAATGTTAAATAATTTAGATACCAAGAATTTAACATATTTACAGGATTTATTTGTGCATTATAGGCATAATTATAGACATAAAAACTAGAGTATTTCATACCAATATATTTAAAACAAGTACTACTGCCCTTATGGGCAAGCTATTACATAACCAATACTGGTGGCTGCCTGGCCCAGGCTCCAAAAGAGGGCCCTGACAAGGGCCAGTAGCCAATTGTTCTTTGAAATAGGTTCAATTAAACATTGTTTTTGTACTACAACACACAAAAGCTAAATTAAAAGGATGCAAAGTTGATAGTAGGATAAAGACAAGGGCATTTGAGTACATCATGGAGCCAGATCAGGTGAACTTCCATTAGAAGAAGTCTCTGATTCACCAGGTAGCCATCCAAGTTCCTATGCAGGAGCATTCAGCTGGGACTCCTCAGCTGCATCACCTTCTTTGCTAGGCTCACTTGCATTCTCTCCCTCCTAGTGTTGGGCTCCTTGATCATCTCCAGCCTGAGTTGCCTCTGCATGTATGGCCTCCTCGTTGGCACTCTGCTCTACCTCTCTGTCTGCCACATCTCCCACCACTAGTCCTTCTTGGTTAGTGCTCTGGGCTGCTGGAAGGACTTCACCTACTGGAATTTCAACAGAGCTGGGAGTAATTGGTACAACCCCTTGTGGATTGATGGGATCATTAGCATCACCTGAAACATAATCATCTCCCATGGTTATGACTAAAACCAAGTCATCAATACCTGGTGTGCTGTCAACGAAAGTTAATTCCATACCTCTTTCCACTTGCATATCTTCATTTCCAACACCCTCTGTCTGCTCAGCCATCTGGTCTTCAATGTTGGGAGTGAAGAATTCAGCTAAAGTGGATGGCAACACTTCACCAGGGGGGCTTGTTTTACTAATTCCAGCCTCCAGGGCCTCTTCCACCTTTGACCAGTCCAGGTTAGGATCCACATGCTTAGAACACCTGAAGCACACTAACCAGGTGTAATAGAAGTGGTTGGTGAGATCTTCCTGCATCTTCAGTTTCTCATCCTTCAAAGCACCCAGCTCCTCAGTCAGCTTCTTTACCAGCACATCCATCCCAGTAGACTTGCTCTTTCTTGAGTCAGGGTGTTCTCCAGGGAGGTCTTTGCTTTAGTAAGCTCATTGATTTTTGTATCCCTGAAGGACACATCATCAGCCAGACCTGAGGCCCTCAGCTCTACAAGTTCTTTGTTCCTCTGGGCTTTATCCCTGGCATCTATGAGGTTTTTCTTCTCAGTTACCAGCTGTGAGATGGTCCCCTGCGCAGTCCTCAGCTCGTTCTTGACCTTTTCAATCTCCTCGTGGGTACCCCTCCTTAAGCTCTCATAGTTTTGCTCGAGGGTCAGCTGCCTCCCTTTAATCTGCCTATTTCTATCTGAAAGGCATGAATAGGAATGTGTGGCAGCTTCATAGCTCAGGGAAGTGATTAGCCCATACCTGACAGTCTGCACAAAGTGAACATTTTAAGGTTAGGATCACTCATAAATATCTCAAATTAATTAAAGATTAAAAATTAAGAGATAACGTTTTTACCTGAGAAAGATGGTACTCAAAGAGCTGGTTAGATACCCTATTATCATCCATTATGGAAGTATCATATGGAGAGATAGCATGAAAGAGCATGTTCCTGGCAACCAAGCTGCTTTCATCAAGGTTAGGCCTAGCCAGGCCCCTGTTGGGGTAGATCCTGGCCTCTCCAATGGCAGATTTAACTGCATATGGAACTATGGCACCACCATAGAAAGGTCCAAAGGAGGATGATGCTGGTGCACTAGACCATTGATGGGTGGTCATGGCTGTTGATGCTGTTGCTGCTGTAGGTGCTGCTGCTGTGGCTGTAGCTATTGCTGTTGCTGTAGTAGTTGTTGATGTTGCTGTTGTGGTTGTTGTTGTCGTAGTTGTTGCTGCTGTTGCTGTTGTGCTAGTTGTTGTTGTTGCTGTAGTTGTAGTTGCTGTTGTTGAGGTTGTTGGTGTAGCTGAAGTTGGAATAGAAGGAATGCCCATGGTTGCTAGGCTGGCAGAAGAAGTGGCCTAGAGGATTGGGASACCAGTCCATGCTGGTTGACCAGCTGCAGATGAGGGGATGGCACCCATACCAGCCTCGGGAAACCAAGGCTCAAAGCCACCTAATTGGTGCATCCTAGGCACCCCCTGCAGGTTACCTCCACTTGAGCTCCATTCAGCCTCCTGTATTTCCTTGGCAACCTGGAGGCCAATATCCTCTTGAGTCTTCCTCTTCTTGGCCTCTTCCTCCTCATCGCTATCAATGGACACAACTTCATCCACTTTCCTTTTTCCTTTGTCACTAGGTTGATCTTGCAGAGATTGAGAAGACTGACTTCCAAGGCCTGGCCCATGTCCAACAGGAACCACCATAGTCACACCACCTCTATGGATGACTGTGCCCCCTTGGATTGGGGAGTGACTCCTTCTAGCAGATGGAGGGGAGATGGTGCTCCTAAGGGCTCCAAAGTCAGGCATCCTCAACCTGTTTCTGGTCAGTCTGGAGGCAGGCTCAAATGTAGACCTGCCACCACTCCCTGTGGGAGTTGGAGCTCTGGATCTTCTCCCACCATGTGGAGTAATTGGTGTATCAGATCAGCTCCTACATTTCTCTCCTCTGATGCCCCCTGAGAGGCACCAGCAGCCTGTAAGTTCTCCTGACCAGCTCCAGAAGTGTTGCTTGACATTGTAGATGGTTGTTCTGAAAGTTCTCTGCAGTCCAGGGGTCTGTAGGTTTGTTCCTCACCAACTGATTGAACACCTACGGATCTATCACCAGGCTGTCAAGGGTCACAATTTGATCTTTCAACACACCAGACTCTAGAGACAAAGCAGTGATGTTCCCAGTTGGAGTCCTCCTGATGTTCAGAACTGACCAGTCCAAGTTCCCAAGTGCCTCCACTGCACATACAGCAAATGCAATTTGGTTAGTTTATATAATTAAAATCAATTATGCATAAAAGTATAAATATGCAATTAAAGGAGCAAAGGGGTTATAAAGACTTCAAAGCAACTGAACTTACTTCTGGAGATTCTCCTGCTCAAACCACCAACAACCAGGTAAAGCTCAACCTTCAAAAGGTCAAAGTGAGGCAACCAGTTTTTAAGGGTGGGGCTCTTTCCTTTAGACCTGGCACCATAAGCCTGAAACCATTGGAAGGYAGTTTTTTCTTTCTCTRTGGTAAGGCTGCTGGGTGAAAGGGCTTTCYTCTCTAAGGCTTTGKTCCTGGTAAACTYAGTCTTGGCCTGGTAGWGGTAGGGATGCTTCWCWTGGAGGGGAACKCTCAACCACAGCCACTGYTGTGTCCATTTCTTCAGACCCCCAACCAGGGGATAGGAGGTAGCATATGTGTCATTTCCACCCTTGCCAACCTCCAAGGAATAMCAACCAGTCTTWATTTGGGTTCCCCTGTATGCCTTCAACCAGAACAAGGTCCTGAATACCCTGGTTGACATCTCCAGTTTCAGAAAAGTGCAGACCCAGATGAAGCTGAWAATCCTCTRCACAKTACTGGGGGCCAGTTGTGACARGTTGATCCCCAATAGTTCAAGTAGTTCAACCATGAAAGGGTGAAGGGGGAACCTAACACYTAGTTCTAGGTGKGCTGTGTATATGGGAATCCTGAACCTGGGTGGGGAGAAAACTCTATCTGAAGGGTTTGGGACTTCAAACCAGTACCCAAAGCTGGAACCAAATCCATACAGTTCACCTGCCCTAATGTCATACCTCTTCTCATAAGCCCTATGAAGAAATTCTGGGTCAAGAGCAGTATGGGAAGGACCATCATTCTCCTTAATGTCAGCCCACCTGATGGAGGTCTACTAATGGTTATTAGGGTCAAGAAACCTGGTACTCCTGAAATTCCCTCTCTCATCCCTAGGGGCTTTGGCACTGGCTCTGGACCACCTGTCCAAGGATGGCCCTGCTTGCTCGTCCTCCTCGGTGATCATGGCCAGACACCTGTCCACCTCCTCTTTCAAACCGCTGGACACAGCCCAATGTACCTCCTCCTCCTGCAGTCTGAGGGCAATATCAGCTTCACCAGCCACACCTGACCCTCTGGTGAAGGAAGGAGTACTATTGCTGGGTCCAAAAGGGGAAGGTTTAGAGGTGGTAGGTCTTGAAGTCACACTCCTGGTGGACTGGCTCCTAACCCTCGTAATCAAAGGCTGGGAGTCCTCACTAGGTTCCTCATCGGTTAAACCTATGGAGTTCTCAGTCCTATTTTGGGAATCACTATACTCTTCCGACATTCTACACCAATCAACCACAAACCAAAGAGAAAGAAAAAGGGAAAAACGAAGAAAAATCATAGACCACACCAGCAAAAATCAAGAAAACACTATAATTGGTAGGCATGCAAGTTAAATTCAAGTTTTAAAAAGGGAGCTACCTGATCAATTGGAAAGTGGAGATAACAGTACTTGTTCAATGGCAGACCAGGAAACCCTCAAACTTATCACAGACGAGAATGCAGCTACCAGGCAAGAGCTTGAAGGTTGGAATTCCAATTGCTTGCCTTGCTACAGTGAATTGATTGCTTTGGGTTCAAGAACTGTTGGTTTTCTTCTTGCTTTTCTCTCTCTCAAGTTTGAAAATTTTGAAGTGTGAATTGTAAAAAGTAAATAGTGAAGTGACCCGCCATAAATAGAGGAAAAAGTAATCGTCATCAATTAGCACACAATAGCCATAACTGCTCGATAGTGGAGGCGTAATCATCACGTGGCAATAAAGTTCTGAAATTAACTGCCCAAGGTTAAAACCGTCCACTAATCGAGATTCACCTGGTAACCTGGGTAGTTATATGGTCTTGGAAAGGTTCCTTGTGAAACCAAGGCCAGACCTTGGAAATTCAGTGACCTGGTAAAATCCTTCAAATATAATCAGGCCTGGAGGGGGCTAGTTGTTGGTACATATTAAGCTACCAGGCCTAATATCAACCAAAGCCTATCACTCAGTCAAAGTGCCTACCACTCAGTCAAAGTTTGGTACATGCACAAGACACCTAACCTGATAAGTTGTGTGACACTTGTCATTAAAAGGTTACATATGCCCATGCAAAGTGTAGTATAAAAGGCAGTCTTAGGCCACTCAGGCCTGGTAAGTTCACTTGAATAAACAATACCTACTTTTTCTCTCTAAATTATCAAACACCCTAGTAATACTCTAATATCTCCATCGAAGGGGCTGTTCCGGGGTTGCCCCAGGGTAGTTCACCTGAGTTTTGTAGGCACTAGGATAGCAGGCCAAGTTCAACTCCACCAGCACGGCCTATTAACCACTACCACATCAGCAGTACCAATTATTGTACCAACAACTGTATGTATTCATATTCGTAAGTATTTATTTAGTTGACCACAAGCAAAATGATAACAGTGAATATTATCATCTAAAATTTCATCTCATTGTTCATATATTATTATCATTTAAAATTTTGACGGCTTGCGACATTATCTAGATTTGATTACAAGTTAATTTATTTGATCTTATTGTTCATATATCCTGATATTTGTTTCTCATATTCAATTCTTGAAGTGTTGAATGGTTCACGCATGTTAAATAATGACACCGGAATTCAAGACACTAAATATGAAATTCTCGTACATATGATTTTTAGGTGAAATTATATTAAAATCAACCCTAATATTTTATATGAGACATCATTCAATATTGCTACGAGTATATAACTATATATATTACTAGATTAACACCCATGTGATGCACGATTTTATTTATCATTGAAAATATTTTTTAAACGCAGAAATAAAGATTTTTTTTTATTTATGATAGATATATAAGAGATATGAAGGAGTTATGTTAAAGAAATTAATTAAATTCTTTTTAGCAACCAATTGAATAATACAAAAAAATGATGTAACTTAGCACTTGTTATGTTAATAATTTATACACAATGTACCAAAATAATTTTCTTTTAACTATCCTTTGTTTATCACATAAAAAATGATGTAATATATACACAATAATCGATAATAAATAAATGTATAAAGGTCTATTTTCATTGCAATTTGGGAGAAAAATTACAAGTTAATTTAAGGGATTTTGTTTTAAGAGTAGTAGCCAATTGTCAAAGCACATTTATTAGTTTATATGTATTAGTTATTTTATTTTTATTTTTTTATGAAATCATTAATTATTAGGATTTGGGAGGGAATTGTGGGAGGGAAAATTGAGTAGTTGGGGATTGCTATAGTATAAGTTATTAGATTAAAGATTGTGGTTTAATTTATACAAAAATAAATAATAAATGTATTTGTAATTCTTTAAAACTCGTAAAACTACTGTCTATTTTATGAGACATTCATGATATTCTTAAGAGTTAAGACAAATAGTGTATTGCTTGTAATTTATAAGCTAATATTCTATAATTACATAACATTATTGATTGATCAAATTGAAACGAATTGCATATAACATTATCTGTCTACATGAGATTGGAGTTTTGGAATGATTTTTGTGATATTTCAACGATAAATAATTATACGTACATGTAGACTTGAAGTCCTTGAATATTTATGATGKGTTAGAAAGCTCAAAGAATTATATGAAAGACTTGTACAAGCGCAAGATCAAGAAATTTATTATAATAGTATCAACATATGTTGTTTAGAKAATCCATCATTTATATAAATAATGTGTTCCTATGCGCAAYAATGCCATGTGAAAATACATAGAATTTGTGTAGTTTATATATTGTCTTTTGGATGAATATTCAAGATACCAAGCTTATCCTAAGATAAATAATTGATATAGTCATCCCTAGAAGTGAATGAAAAATTACATACTTTAAAGAGTTATAAGTATGATTGCTTGGTGTTATTGTGATTATATTATAAATCATGGAAAAGTTTATAAGAATTGCAAAGTTTAGTGCATGTTATCTTTGAGCAAGATATTGTATTTATGAGTTAATGAGATTGAACATGACCTAACGAGCGACTGACTTGATAAATAATTAATTTTATGCCCATACGTATAAGATATTCTAATTGATATAATGAGTGCAAGAGAACACTTTATTTGATACATGCATAAAGGTGCAAGTGATTAAAAGAATGTTGGACAAATCTTATGCCCCCATATGCAAGGATTAGGGGGAGACAGTGTTTATTCCATTATTATTTTATGTAATTCTTGCACATGAATAATAAGTTGTATTAATGGTCAATTTGATATACATACTATATATGATATTTGATTTTCGAGATGTGGCCACATATTTATCAATTATTTGGAATGAACCATCTTGGAGATGGATATGAATAGCTATCATTGTCAATTGAATATGTTGATATAAAGTGCTCCGATCAAAATTTATGTCCCAGAAGGACAACATCAATTGCTAATGAATATATAGTACGCCTGAAGTGTGATAAATTAATATCTCATAATGATAAAAATCCTCAAAAGAGGAAGGGAACGGAGCAACTATATGTTAATGACAAAGAAATTCAAGAAAGTGTACTAAGATTATATAAAGTACTCCATAAGAGTACCAAATATATGTCCAACAAAATAAGCATGTGTCAAGACAATAATCGCTACTCCWGCAGAGTATGAGTTATTATTAGATCAACTATTAGTTGTTTGTCTTGCCAATCATAGACAAACACATATTAGTGTTTATATACATCACATCATATTCATGGTCATGCATGAAATATGCCTAATAAGGTAATTGAAAAGTTGACAATTTAACTGACCATCGAAATCCAAAGAAAATGTGATTGGATGTGATGATTGAAATAGGCTATCCGATTTTAATAATTACCCGTTTTGGAAATATGAAGTTTCATTTAATATGAAAGAAATGATGTGCTGACGCTCTCTCATGTTAAATATATGAATGAATTGAATGGCAAGACATAACATTGAGATTGATTTATATTTGAATTGTGATTTTAACAGTTTATTTTGAAGAAATTCAAGAGGTTGTAACTGTATGGGCATATGTAATAGGTGGCCAAAAGTTCACCACGATAGTTTATATGTTGTTCAGTATTAGGTGACCAAAAGTTCACCAAAATTACTTGTATGTAGAAATTTTGGAGTATATGGTATCTTAGTAAATAAAGTATTTGATGATCCTGAAGATCAGTATCCTGTGGAATTACATACAAGTAACTTGTATTCAGCATATAACAATCTCTTGATTATTGGGACTATTATCAGTCAACACAAAAACAAAGAAAAATTACAAACAATTGCACAATATACTCTCCCCATTTATAATATTCTTCAGTAAAGATATATTTTTATTGAACATGATCCTCTCATTGAATTGAATTATATTGCAAATTGATATACTAAATTGGTCATGAATTTTCATGATGCCCCTACATATGAGATATTTTATCAACTTAGGGGGAGAATTGGAGTAAGTTGGCAAAGTTAATTAAAAAAATGATCCCTATATATAATGGTAATTTGGAATGATTTCGAGYCAACTTTCGTCCATATGTTATCAAGATATGTTGCACATGTGTGATTTCATTTGTATACCATTATGACCTTTCTAGAAGCATAGAGAGATACATTTTAATCATATCATGTGTATACATTGAGATAAAATCTTGCCAATTGTGAAATACAACACTTGAAGTGTAGATTGTATGATCGGTTCCAATAAAAAATATATGATACATGGCAARATAGTGCAGTTGACACTATAAATGTGAAATAATTATAATATATTAATATCATTGTGTATGAAACCTTCCGGAAGTAGTACATACAGATATCTGAATTATCTACAATAGATGGTCTATGATATGAGAAATGCTATAATGGTACCAATGAGACATGTTATCAGATATCATTGTGAAATAGCTTACTAAATGTACTTTGAAGAATTTTAATGTCGGCATATGATGGAACCGATAAATATGATGCATATGCAAAAGCAGTGGACTTGTGAATACGGGATCAGAAATAAATGTTCACTTTTCATGTCGACATATTGATGATGATCAAAGTTTATCATGGACCGGAAGTCCAACAAAATATAAATGATGATGATAAATGTTTTTCATGGACCAGAAGTCCATCAGTCCATCGGAAAAAGGATTATAAGAATCCACACTATACAGTGTCATGTCATATGAGTCATTTTTCGAGTCTAACGTTAATGTGTATATGTGAGTCATAAGTAAAAAATTATTTATTACATATTTAGGAAGTCATTAGATGCATCTTTCTTTATGCATATTTTGTTCCATTGCATCATCCATATATGTCATAAATTCCATATCTCATTTATATGCATTAGTTGTGTGGTATATGTGAATGCTTAATGAGTTTTTAGTTAAGATGATGTTTTACAAGAAGAAATTTATATTCCGATGGGTTTATAATTGCGATGAAATTTATATAATGACAATCTATTAGCATGTTATAAGTCATGCTCGAAAAGTTCCTAATGAACTTATATGCGATTTATTCAAAGATCTAGCCCATTTCGTTTCATATATTGAATATTGCAATGTTGGGCATTATAGTGTCATCAAACTCTTGAAGAGTATTGATTACTATGTTATTGACAACTCAACCAAAAGTTTGAGTATTCAGTGATGATATTTTGCTTGTGGTTCAGAAGAACCATGAGCGATGCATGTGATTAGCTACAAGATTGAACAATGATATTATTGATGATATTATGAGTTGCCATAAATTATAATCAATATTTGATCGTCAAAATTATTTTATATGTCCTCCAAAAGAAGGGCATAAGTTAAATGATTAAGGAAATTTGAAACAAAATGTCATTAAGACATCAATCACATGTACTATATTTTATGAATATGGTGAAATGAAAAGAAGGCAGCTTACATGTTCACACCAAACTTTGAAGACTCGGGTTTTATACGGGAAGATCAACCATGAAAGGATATTGTTTTACTACAAGTGTGAAGTCCACTACTAGAATTTCATCTAAGGCCAACCGAAACTATCGACTGAAAAAAAATCGTTCGGTAACACCAACCGACACCGACCAAGAAATCGATCGGTATTACCGATCGAAATTAAATTTGGTCGGTGTACCGATCGATGTTTCGGTCGGTAAATCCTTCATTTTTATTCCCTACACCATCACGTAAATTAAATAAAATAAAAAATTCAAGCAAAATTTACCGACCGAAAAATCGATCGGTACACCGACCGAAAAATCGGTCAGTACACCGACCGAATTAAAAACTAGTCGGTGGACCGACCGATTTTTCGGTCGGTAAATGTTTTTTTTAAAATTAAAAAATTATTTTTTTTCTTTTCTTTTCCTCTTTCTTCGACAATAGACTCTTTCTTTTCCTCACAACTCACAACCCTTATCTCTCTCATTCTCTCTCTCCTCACCCTTATCTCTTAATCCTCTTTCTTTCGACAATACTCTCTTCTCCCACTCCTCACCCTTATCTCTTAACCCCCTCTCTCCTCACTCTCTCTCTTCACCCTTACTCCATCTCCCTCATTTCGCCATTACTGCTCCACGCCGCAGCACCCCACCACCGCCACCACGCCTCCACGACCGTCCACCACCCCTCCACCGTCGTCCGATCTTCTCGAAGGTATGTTTTTTATTTATCTTTTTGATTTTTTTCTCCTGATTCTTGTAGATCTCTTTTTTTATTTTTTATTTCGTTTTTTATTAATTAATTTTAGATTTCATTCGTTTTTATTTTTGATTCAATTTTTTCGTTCTTGATTTCGATTAAATTATTTTTGATTTTGTTTTTTTATTTAGAATTTCATTTTGTTGTTTTTTTCGAATTTCTGTTTTTTTCGATTTTCATTTTTCTTTGATTTTTCGTTTTTCACTTAGATCTAGAATTTTTCCTTTTTCTGTTTGATTTTCTATGATTTTCGGTTTTTTATTTCTTTGATTTTATATTTTCTATCAAGTTCTGGGCATTTTATACTTAGATCTAGCAATTGTTTATAGCTTTACAAAGTTAGAACTCCTTGATTTGTGTGGGTAATGCTTCAAACTCTTCTATTAAGTGGAATGCCTACCATTTCTTTATTTACTCTTTCAAGTTCAAGTTTGTGATATTAGTAATAGTAGCTTCGTGTTGTTGTTATTAAAATAAATTTAGTTATTGAAATAATTTTCATGATTTAAGCTTGTGATTGAGATTTGTTATAGTTTTGATTCATGGAAGATTAAAATGAGTAGATTTTCGATGTTTAAGAAATTCGTCATTCTGATTATCTCTATAAAATTAAATTTGAAGTTTTCTGATACTAAATAATTGAAGTGAATGGATTAATTTTTGAGCTGATATTTGAATTAAGACTTGAATAGAATCTAAAGTTTGTGACTGATTTTTGACATGAAACTCCTGTTGTGCACGGTGTCGGCACGCTGACTCGAGCTTGTGTTAGTATATATGTGAATTGTTTAGAGAATCTAAAGTTTTGCGAGGTTTATTTGATGTGAATTTCCCTATCTTGCCCCCCTGGGTCGGGGATGGGCTTGAAGTGGAGGTGAAAGAAAGGATAGGGAAGACAAATTTTGACTTCAAATGCTGCAAGACTAAGTCGGACTAAGAGAGTACTATGGCTTACCCTGATCACAAACTGATCGCTCTAACATATTTTATCCATTCTTGGCACTAAGATGATGTAGTTTATGTTACTCTTCCCCTAATTTGCACTGATGAGATGCATTAATAATGTGAGTTCGTTGTAGAGTTGTAGATTTCTAGAGTTCTAGCGACAGTATGCAAGAGACACGTCAACCTTCTAAATTGAGCACCTTTAACAGGATGTTAAATCATTTTCATTTCCTATTTATGGACTTGACTTCTAATGAGTGGAACTTGGATGATTATGCATGTGAGCTTGTTCCTGCTCTTTACCTGATTATTAGGGATGTGCAATTGACTAATTGAGCTCAACTCGCACATCCAATTCCCTAATAAAATTGTTAGAAATTTGTAATAATATACGAGTACTTGGTATTTTTCGTAGTGTTTCTTAGAAATCAGGTTGAATAGCAATAGTTTCGATCTTTCTTATTTTGTGAACTTGTTTTTAAAGAAATTTATATAATTGTATTTAACATTTTAATTTATCCGTATATTTTTCGTCCCATAAAACTTTTTTTTTTTGTGATGTCCCATAGAAAATATATTCGCATTATAAAATATGTTTGCTTGTTGTATCTCTGATTTATTCGTCTTCTTATTTTAGATCTGAAATTTTTTGGTGCTTTGCTCAGAAATTGTAGCCTTGCTCGTGATTCCTGTTGCTGTTGTGCGTGATTTTGGGATGTTTAGCACGAATTTGAGGCTCGATGTTGTTGTAGCCTTGCTTGGAAATTCGTCGTCTCAAAGGATTGCTAGTTGTTGCTGCTGTTGCTGCTAGTTTTCACAACTCTTTGAGAAATTCTAACCTTTAATTTGAGTTTTATTTTCAGATTTAATTCTTGGAATAATTACTGAATTTGATCTTTGTTTTGAGCTGATTTTGTGTAATTCTTGGAATAATTACTGAATTTTACCTAAATATTGAAAATTTGACAAACATTTGCGGACTTTATTATATAGCTTCTAGTATGTGACGGACTTTATTTAGCCTTTAGGCAAGGTATTAGATGTCATTGTCTGTAGGCATTCACTTGTTTTAAACTGGGTTTTTGTGCAATTTGTGATTGCTGTCAATGTTTGTTATGCATTTTGGATATACCGGAAGTAATGGGTCTTTACATTGCAATCAACTGAATTTTCTTTGTGCTGCTGATAATCTATTTTCTTGTAAAGTCAATGTTTTGTTCTTTGAGCAAATAGTCAAAATTCACTTAGAGTAAGTATTGCTGAAAATTTGTCACTGACAGTGACATGATAGTTTAACATGAAAGGATTTTTAGAAAAATTATGCAGCCAGCTAAATGTATTTGTTCTTATATTCCACTGGCTTGATAACAACACGCCGAAAATCCTGCTTCAAACAATCAAACTGTGATTACTGCTTCCAGCGGATTGTTTGAATTTTCCTGCTTGTTTTATGTATAAGGTTAGGAACCATTTGTTTCACATGAAGGTCTACAAGCAGTTTCACCGGTTTATCTTCATCATGGTGTGGCATGTATCATACAGTTGTTTAAATTGTTGCTTGCAATTGTAAAGGTTAGTGCCTTCGCGACTTATAATTTATCTTTACTTGGAATTGAGCTGAGAATGTGTTCCTAAGAGATGTTCCCATTTTGATTGTCAGTCTTTGACTCTTTGTAGTTTKTCTGTGCGTATATGAATGTTTACTGAGTAGTACTGGGTAATTGTGTGGTGTGCGTATACTCTTTCTGAGTAGTAGTCCGTGTGTCCTTGGCTGTTTCAGATTGTGAAGAACTACCGTTCCAGGATGTATTCTGATGATCTGCAGTCTACGCTTCATGTTTTTACCTGTGTTTGAGCTGCTTTTTCTTCTTCCCTTTTGTTTTCCCTRCTGCTTAGCGAGTTGTACATCTTTGACTGTTTCTCAACAATTCTTTCTTTCGCTTTAAGATGAAAATCACACAACCCACAAAAATCTTCACTATAAATTGACCTATAAAAGTGGTTGGTTCTATGCTGATAATTATTGCATATGTCATAGGTTTACACTAGGATATCYGTGGCATGCAAATKAATTCCCTTATTAGCGTTGCATGAAGTTTRTTGTCTTTTGGCTGTTTAACATCTTTCTTTAATCRGGAATTATCCTATATTGAGTTCCTCAATTCCCCCCCTTCCCGTTTTGTATACCTCTGAATAATTATATGCAGGAATGATCCTTTCGTGAGTTATTTCAGATTTATCTGCTTGGAATTACACATTTATACTCCTGTAGAATATGGACTGTGCTGTCATGATGTGCGTAATAAGCCTCTGTTTTGGAAGAAAATCTATTCATTAAAAAAATTAAAAAGTTATATACATGTGAAATATGCGATCACTATTCAGTCTGGAACTGCTGCTGATAAGGTTTCAGCCTATTCAGTGTTGATTGGTGATAATCCAATGGGCAATATGCGATCACTTGATGCACTTCTAGGTAAATTATATACATGTGAAATATGCTGCCTTATTATGTGATTTATTTTGGGTGGCTTATCATAAGCCTATTGTAAGAGAATGAATGCATGATGCTTATAGGTTTTGATATCTAGTCTATTGCGTTGTTTAATTGCTTATCGTGTTTAATGCTCNTAAGCCTCTGTTTTGGAAGAAAATCTATTCATTAAAAAAATTAAAAAGTTATATACATGTGAAATATGCGATCACTATTCAGTCTGGAACTGCTGCTGATARGGTTKCAGCCTATTCAGTGTTGATTGGTGATAATCCAATGGGMAATATGCGATCACTTGATGCACTTCTAGGTAAATTATATACATGTGAAATATGCTGCCTTATTATGTGATTTATTTTGGGTGGCTTATCATAAGCCTATTGTAAGAGAATGAATGCATGATGCTTATAGGTTTTGATATCTAGTCTATTGCGTTGTTTAATTGCTTATCGTGTTTAATGCTCACTGCATATGGGATATGGTCAAGCAATTCTCAACATGAATTCATGCCAACTGCACTTCATTTGTCTGAGGCACCACGCGCGGTGCAAGGCTAGTTCATATAGAAAAGGATGGCCTATAATAACAAGGTGCACATGCCTGATTTTGATTAAGGTTAATAACAAGGTTCGTTGATCTTTATTATTTGTACCTTGCTGTTGGTGGTCTCATTATTAGGATAATTTGAGTCAATTTAGTAGTTGACATCAGTGTCGGGGTAGCCAGGCAGTCGAGCTCAGTGTATAATCCTGACCTATAGTTATAATAAGCTGTTGTGTTTCAGTTACTCTATCTTACTCTATGTTACACATAGTTGACACTTTTGTTAACTCTTTCAGGTACACTTGCTTAGGACAATGCTGTAGTGGGAGGAGCGGATATGTTCTAAAGTAGGTTTGAAACACTTCATGCAGGAATATAATTCAGTTTGGATAGTTTGTGTATTGTTGATCTATTTTGTTTTTGTATAAATGTAAAGTGGTATATATTTTTTTTTAATGAATTACAAGCTTGTTTATTGTATAAATGTATAATATGCTTATGGTTGTTTTGGCTGTCAGAAACCAGCATTTGTAAGCTGGTTTCTGTTTTTTTATTTGATATCTGAGATTTACTGACCGAAATTTCGGTCGGTAAAAAAAAAAATGCATGGAGCCATTTACCGACCGAATAATCGGTCGGTAAATGGCTCCATGGCCCTCCAATTTTTGGAGGGAAAAGGCCATTTACCGACCGATCATAAATCGGTCAGTAAATGGCATTTTCCCTCCATTTTTTGGTCGGGAATCGATCGGTAAACCCTTACCGACCGAATTTCGGTCGGTAATCTTTGGATTACCGACGATTGTGATTCCGACACCTCTTACCGCCCGATCCACCGACCGAAAATCGGTCGGTAAGTGTGGTCGGCCGAAGTCAATTTTTTTGTTGTGGTCGCTCAGCAACATTGGATTCGCTACTTTGGAATATCTCAAGCTATGCACTAATCAGGGGGAGAAAATACGCGCTGCACTCTTTTTCCCTTAACCATGGTTTTGTCCCACATTGGGTTTTCCTAGTAAGGTTTTTAACGAGGCAACATTCGAAGCGTATTACGAAGGTGTTGTACTTTTTTCCTTCACTAGGTTTTTGTCCCATAGGGTTTTTCTTAGTAAGGTTTTAATGAGGCGCATATTTCGACAATGGACATTCAAAGAGGAGTGTTATATAATATAAGATATAATTTATTGAAATGTCCATTATATCCTTTTCTAAATTGTATAAGGGTTAATTGTTCTCCAAAAAACTCTATCTCCTCAACATGTATATATATAATATATTATATATAGTATATATATATATATTATATATATATAATATATATATATATATACTAGTATTCCCCCATTCATCGAATGAATACCATATTCTTCCTATATTTTCTCTCTTTCTCATTTATTTCATAACATTCATAAACTAGTTTATATACATGTTCAAGCTAAGGTGAGATGAAGAGAAAGGATCGGACAATAAGAAATCTGAAAATATGACCAAAACAAAGAAATACACATATACCTATTTCAAATTGAAGAATTTAGATCTAATTTGTGAAGTAAGAATGGAAAAATTCAAGGTGAGTGAGAGTCTATAATAATTGAGACTTGAGATATTAAAGTGTGATGGAATATGAGGAGTCAGCAACTTTATGAATATTGTAGACTTGAATTAGGATATGTATACAAAAGGGAGTTCGAAATATTGAAAAGCGTTAGAACTTTGAGCGGAGGGATCGGAAAAGCCATCGTCGTATTTTGAGGCTTTTAGGCCACATAATTACTATTGTGTTGCCCAAGCTCAACTAATTATTGAACAACATGAAAGACGTGTCGCTCACCTAATAAAGATAATAATTTACCTTACTAATCCTCCTAACTATGTAGTAGGGTAAGTCAGRGTCGATCACACAGAGAAGATTCAATCAATTATTGGTCGCTAAGAATTACAATCAGTAGAACAACTTAAATGAAAAGGAGAATTGGAAACTAATACTAACTAAAGAAATCTAAAGAACTAAAATATCTAGGATTAAGTATACCCACTAATATAAACATACATAAACATTAATCTTACCCCAAATCAATAAGAAAAATATTCAACTCAATAGTTGCGCCCTATATTAGTACCAAAGATTTGTTTCGACCAATCAATGGCTTACCTAACTATGTAATCGTACTTATTTTCATGGAGTCATACATATTAGAGACATTAAGAATAGTATCCTAAAATCCTAGCAGGTCCGATCAACTACTTTCGTGATGATTTTTCCTACTTTTGTCTAGGGTTCTAAAATTGATTAAAAGCCAACTTTCGTCACGAACCTAATCACATTCAATAAGTACTATCTCTAGTCAAATATTGATAATAACACCAACCCTAACAAAGATGAACAATAAACTAATCAATTTGGGGATTTGAGATTAAAAATCACAACATATAATTCATATTAGAGTTCAACCATATCCTAGATAAAAATACTACTCAAACATGATCATCAAAATAACAAGTAAAGAACTAAAACATACAAAACCATAACCAAATATAAAATAAAGAAACTATGATTATATATTCCAGTGGCGGACCTAGAAATATGAGGGTAGGGAGACAATTTATTTTTTAAAAAAAACAATATAAAATTTGGGTACACAATTAAAAAAGTCGATTATATATTCAATACAAAAAATCTTATTATAAATACAATATACAATTCAGATAAATATTACTCCGTAGTAAATGGGTTTATTACATGTAATTGGTGATTCCATCATATCATCATAAACAAGTAGTTCATCAACATTATCTACATCAATTAATTCATTCACATCAATCGGAACATCACTAGTGATTTCATTTTTGCCATTTTATCTTGTGGTATCAATTTCTTGGCAAACATTTGCCGAAGATCAAATTGTTTTTCCATTGCTTAGACTTTTCTAAAGAGCTTGTCATATCCTATTAATTTTAAAAAGGAATTTTTCCCCATATACCCCTGTGTTTTAGCTTAATAAGTAATATACCCCTGTGTTTTTAAAAACAGCTCATATACCCCTCACATTAGAGATAATAACTGAAATACCCTTAATGAGCCAAAATTATGTTAAATCCTTAACACCATTAGAAGTTTCCTTAATTAACCCCTAATTAAATTTTTTTTAAAAATAATTAAGTCATAATATYTTCTCATCCATTCAATTCTTTATCTTGTACCTGAGTACCTCCATCCTTTTTCTGCCATTGCTTCTTCATTCGTACCTCCACTATCACCAAAATTCACTACTCTAATATAATGCTCACTCTTTCCCTCTTAAGTCACTCTCTTCTTGACAAACTCCTCTTCCTTCAACCCCTCTCTCTTTCTCTCTCCTCTGAAAACCGCTCTTTCAATGGCTGCCTTTTGTGGGGTCATTCAATATTAGCCATTAAAACCAACCCAAAACTTCATCATCAACAAAAATGGTGTTTTCTCCCCTGAATTCGCTGTTTCTCATTCCACCATCGTGGTTTTTCATCAACAGTTGCTTCTTCACACTATCACCAATATCTCCAAAATTCACAAGAGCAATGGAACACGTGACGACCACAAAGACCACAAGAGTAATCGATCTTCTCCAACGCACACAACGGTGCCAGGAAGATAAGCAACACCACCGGGTGTCGCGGATCTCGGCGGCGGCGGAGAGGAGGATGCCGGAGAAGATGGCGGTGGAGATGAGGGTCATGGAGAGTACCAGAAATCGACTTCTGCTTCGCCAACAACCACCGACGCTACTGTTACAGCTCCTTGTAAGGCTTGTTGGAAAACCCGTTGTTGGACTTGATTCATCGCTTTTTGTTGTTCGAAATTAATGGTTTCATTTTTGTAATTTTCTAATTGTTTTAAAGTTAATTGCTGCATAAAATACATGGCTAGTTGTCTTCGGAGCAATTAAAATCTGGGTTGGCAGCTTTGGTGAATTGGGTTGTTGTCAAAATAAATGAATAATAATCAATTTCTGAGTTTTATTCAAATTTTTCTGGGTTCGTGGTGGTTGTTGTCAAATTTTTATGCTTTGATTTTCTGGGTTTCTAATTTATTATAGATGAGGATTTTTGGAAATTTTGATTGAATTTAAAAGGAGAAAGAAGGAGGTACTTTGCATTTGTGGAAATTTGATTGATTTTAGAAGGAAAATTGATTGAATTTTCTGGAAATTTTTCTACTTTTATTRAATTATGTTAGTGGTAATGGAGGTAGGAAGAAAGGAGATAGAAGGGATGAATTTAGAAGGATTAGGGGTTAATCAATTGAATTAGAAGTTAATAGAAGAAAAAGACTAACGGTGTTAGTTTTTCYSTTAGAGTAAGGGYATTTAGGCTATTTTTTCTAATGTGAGGGGTATATGAGCTGTTTCTAAAAACACGGGGGTATATGAGTTATTAGGCTAAAAGTCAGGGGTATATGGGGAAATATCCCTAATTTTAATATAATGGTCTTACGTAGTCCATACAAAAATATTATAAAATAATTATTACTTGTGTCTTTTAAATTAAAAACTATCAAATATTATATATCACCCCTGTGAAATTGCATGGTACAATCTAAAATTTGAAGCATGAAAATGCAATTGTAAATAATATTTTTATAAAACATGTTATCAATGTACCTTTATAGGAGTTAGTAATAAAAAAAATTAAATTTTATCAAGAAATTAAAACATATTATCAAAAGATTAAAACATGTTAACATGCAAAGTAGTTATCAATATGGAGCAAATGTAGGAGTTTTATTTTTTTAAACCTTTTTTTTTTAAAAAAAAAAAACAAAATTGTTGAAGTAATAGGAGACCTCCATTCAAGGTTTGGAGGCCTCTCATTAAAAGTGAAATCTCTATTATAATATTAGATAGTGAACCAGAAATCTAGAATAACGCCAATGCATAATATTTACAATTAATGTTAAATCATTTTTCAAACCCTTGAAAATCTAAGACTTTGTGCGGTCCCACAATTGAGACATGCCAAGAACCCTCATGGGGCCATGGGAATTATTATCTTTCCACCCGTTTCAATTTATTCTTTAAGTTTATTTTTTGTACAGTTCTCAATTCACATGTTTAAACGTTAATATCTTATACTACATTTAATAAAAAAAAATTATAAAAAATTCATCTTAAAAAACTAGACATTTAGATTAATCTAACAAGATCTCATTTGAATATTTTATTCCTCATGTATCTATATGAAGATATTTCATTTTAAAACTTCATCTCTCCTTGTATCCAAAAAGTAATCAATCTTAAAGAATAAATTGAAACAGATGAAGTACTACGTTTTTGTATTTTTTATGGCAATATGTTATATGTACTAAAGAGTTAAAAATAGGGTTTCGCTTGGTGTAAAAAATTGTTCTCCTTACTAGTAAAGTAGTAAGAATTAGTTTAATCCAAGCAAATCGTATAAGATCTTTGTCATTTTCGCTAATATTAATTTTCAGTTTGAAAAAAATATACAGAATTGTAAAGCTGATATGATATGAAAACAACAGAGAGGGAGGAGAGGGGCAGGGTGGGAGGGGGTTGGTTCACATAGTATGACTATCGTTCGAACTTTTCATTGTGTATGGGTATTTAGTACTCCCTCGGTTTTTTTAGATGTTTCATATCATTTTTACATGGTATATAAGATTTGATTGAGTTAGATTGATTAAGTTAGGTAAAAAAGTTGTGTATAAATAATTTTTTATTTTTTTGAAAAAGTAATTTTGGATGAATAGATAGGGAAAATAATGAAAGTTGAATTTCTATTCCCATGGGAATGAACATGACGTTTCTTCACAAAATTACACACTTTCATTACTACTGTTTAGTACCAGCAACCAAACGGGGCATCATGGTCATAATTTAAATAGACCACCAAAGTCAATGAAAGTCAAATAAATTTTTAACCACTTGTTTATTTTTTTTTTGTTATATCCGTAAGGTTTTAAATTCATACCCAAATATAGTCGAATTTTTATTTATTTTTATTGGATTTGAGGGAAATAAGTGATTGCCCCTATCCAGTTACTGGTTGCCACGTGGCATCTGGTGAGTCCCACTCAAGTGCTAGGAAAGTAGGTGGGCCCCACATGTCTACGTAATAAGGCACCCCAGAGGGGTAGGCTTCGACAATGACCATCAAAAAGGCACTCTAATAAAGCCATAGGAAAAAAAGCTGTACCTTAGTCCCACATTATTCAATTATATTGCTTGTCCCACATTGGGAAAATCACCAAGGTCAACCTCACCAAAYCCTATAAAAAGGGAGTTGGTGAGCCCACTCCAGGTATCTAATTCTGAACCCATCGAGTATAGTCTAGTGCCTATATCTAGCTTRCTCGACCTTCAGTTAGGTCTCCGTGCTGACTTAAGCATCGGAGGGGCTTTTCCAGGAGATCCCCCGGGTTAGTCACCTTTGCTTGTTTTGCAGGTTAGCCGGAGGAGACTAGTGTCCATTCTCAGGACGTTGACGGAAGACACGTACGTGCTAGCTGTCATCCCCAGTCATTATTTTCACCCTAATACTCTACTGTTTCTCTTCATAAGTTCCTTGAACAGGAAAAGATTGGCGCCGTCTATGGGGAAGACAAGCAAGCCATGGTCAGTACGCGTTACGGTGCTCGTGATGTTCAGCCTACGGTCAATTAGCCAGGCACGCGGGGATACTGCCACATCTGCCCCGCGTGATTCGGGTACTGCGGCGGGGTGAGAGAGGACCAATCGGCCTTCATCCATCCATTTCCCTCAGCCCACTGACCCGGTCACAAGGCAAGAGCTCAATGCCCTGCTCGAGAAGGTGAGTCTTCTCTCCAAGCAACTGGAGAAGGCTCCATAGACGGGGGGCAACCCTCAGCCCACGTGCAGTCAACCAGCGCACAGCACCGGGCCGCGCCCTCAGCATCATCCAGGTCCTTTCAGGTTCGATTCTCCCTCGCGGGGACATTCCCAACGCAATGCCCCCAGCGAGGCCCAGCCTGCTCCATCCAGAAGGGGGGATGAAGCCCCTCAGGTCAGCCGATCCAACAGACCCCCTCTAGATGCCCGAGTCATCATTGAAGAAAGACAGCGAGACAACATGGACGCTCGCACTATCATCAACAATCGCCGAAGCCAAGGCGTAGCCGTAGCAGCCCAGCCTCGGGGCTCCCCTCGCCGAGGAGACTCGGGCCAACCCTCTGCTCGACCTAGCCGGTCCCAGCACGAGGCTACTAGTCGATCACCTCGGCATCAGCCATCCAGATTGCGCGATCATGCAGATAGTTCTCGCTCTCAGTCAGTCAGACAGATAAGAGAGGGCACTCGGGCCTGACAGCCGATTAAGACCCTCGTCCACAGAACCCCATTCAACAGGGAGATTATGGATACAAAAGATCCAAAATAGGTGAAGGTGTCAACGATCGAAACCTTTGACGGGACCACTGACCCCGAGGATCACATGACAACCTTCAAGACTCAGTTGGCCGTACAGACAGGATGTTAGGCGTCATGGTGTCGGTTTTTTCCAACCACACTTAAAGGTATTGCTCTCACTTGGTTTAGTGAATTGCCATCTGGATGCATTACCAATTTTACTGTCTTAGAAGCTTTGTTCAAACAACAATTTATTGCTGGTAAACGACATAAGAAAACTAGTTTGCATTTAATGAGTTTGAAACAAGGCAAAACTGAAGGGCTATCTAGTTACATCAAGCGATTCAATGCCGGATCTTTGGGCATTTCGAATCTGGAAGACAATGTTGCCTTTTCAGCCCTCATGTCAAGCCTTAGACCTTGCCGGTTTGAGCAGGACCCGGTCATCGAAAGCATCACAAAGAACTCAGAGGCTTTGGCATTGGCTCAGAAGTACATTCAGGCCTCAGAAATCAATAACATGCATGACGATCAGCCCTCAGCTGAGGGCAAGAGGAAGGCAGGTGATAACAGGGGTGACCACAATCAGGGCAAGAAGCCCAAACTCAGAGWTGGAGGGGATGACCCTCGTTACAACACTAACAGGAGGGATATATTCTTAGATATCAAGCCCTTTGACATCTTACCAAAGCCCGTACCAGTTCGGACTACGCCTAACAGGCGAAATAGAAATATGTGGTGTGAATACCATCGGGAGTGTGCACACACCACCCGAGATTATAGAGAACTGAAACAGGTGATCGATCACCTTGCCAACGAAGGCAAACTGAATCGGTATCTCTGGAAGAAGGATACCAAAGAACAAAGCCAGCCTCAGCGGAAGGAGGATCAGCCTCAAGCCAGCAATGAAACAATGCATACTATGAACGTGATCTCCGGAGGGCTTGCCTCGGAAGGACCTAGCAATCGGGGATGAAAACATCACTTAGAGGACCTCACACACCAAGTATTAAAGGTCGGCGGTGAGGTACCTCCTAGCTGCCCGGCAATGGTCTTTGATGAACACTCGGCCAAGCCTATCGCTGTGCCCCATGATGACCCTCTATTCGAGATCAAGGTATCCAATGCTCGGGTTAAGCGAGTGCTCGTTGATAGTGGAAGTTCCTCGGACATCATTACGGATTGTATGCAGAAATTGAAATACTCCAAGTCTGACCTAGCTGCTTCGGACCACCCTCTGGTCGGCTTTGGCGCAAAGCCAACGTACCCAGAAGGGGTCATAAAGCTGCCAGTCAGGCTCGGGGAGAAGGACCTAGCCCGTTCGGCCCAGGTCTACTTCACTGTCGTAGATATGGACCTCCCCTATAACTTCATCCTCGGCAGACCTATACTCAATAAGGTAAAATCATCCATCTGTACATATGAGTTACTATGGCAGTATGAAAAAGATTCAAGAACCGTTGGTCGGCTATATGGCAATCAACGCTCAGCCAGGGAGTGTTACGTCAATAGCCTCCGGAATGCCGACCCTGAGCCTTCAGTCGGGCAAAAGCGAAGTGACCCCCCCCCCCCCCCAGAAGGACGCCCTCACCGGGCTGGATGTATACCTCAGTAAGAACGTCAAACGATACAATCGGCCTCAGCCAGCGAAGGCCAATGAAGAAGTGCAGATTAACAATGACCCGGAGCACACTGTCCGAGTCGGGAAGTCACTCACCCTCGACACCCGGGAGCAGATCGTCTCCACTCTCAAAGAATTTCGTGATGTCTTCGCATTTGCTACCACGGAAATGTCCGGGATTGACCCTTCAGTGATGGTACACAAACTCAGCATCAAGGACGGACATCGGAGTGTAAAGCAAAAGCTCGGACATCAGGGGCAAGAAAGGAATGAAGCAGCAGCCTCAGAAATCAAGAAGTTGCTGGAAGCAGGCTTTATTCGGGAATGTCAATACTCGGATTGGCTGGCCAATGTGGTGCTGGTCAGGAAACCAAATGGAACTTGGCGCATGTGCGTGGACTTTACTGATCTAAACAAGGCGTGTCCAAAAGATGATTACCCACTACCAAAAATCGATGCCCCTACTGCGGGACGTGCGTTGTTCAGCTTCATGGATACCAATGCCGGCTACCATTAGATCCCGATGGCAGAAGAAGATCAACCCCGCACCGCTTTCATCATCAAGCAGGGGGTCTATTGTTATAAACTGATGCCATTCGGTCTCAAGAATGTGGGAGCCACTTACCAAAGGTTGGTAGACAAGATCTTCGAGGGGCAAATAGGAAGGAATGTTGAGATATATGTCGATGACATGATAGTCAAAAGCAGGAAAGTGGAAGATCACATCTCAGACCTCAAGGAAGCCTTTTTCGTCCCTCGGAATGTATAACATGAAGCTTAATCCCCAAAAATGCATATTTGGAGTTAGGGGAGGAAAATGCCTCGGATTTCAGGTCGATGAGAGGGGTATCGAGGCCAACCCCGATAAGATTCAAGCAATCATTAACATGGAGTACCCAAGGTCAGTCAAAGAGGTGCAAAGGCTCAAGGGATGCATAGCAGCCTTAGGTCGGTTCTTATCCCGATCTGTAGATAAAAGCTTGGGCTTCTTCAAAACGTTGAAAAGGCCCTCATTCAGCTGGGACAAATAAGCAAAAGCAGCCTTTCAGCAACTCAAACAACATCTATCTAGCTTACCGAAGCTTGTCTCCCCCTTACCGAGGGAGCCGCTTTTCTTGTACCTGGCAATCTCAGAATATGCATTGAGCGCAGTCTTGGTTGCTGAAAGAGATAAAACTCAACACCCGATCTATTTTCTGAGCCACGCCTATAGAGGAGCCGAGTCTCGGTACTCGGAGATCGAGAAGATGGTATATGCCCTGGTTGTCGCTAGTCGGAAGCTCAAGCCCTACTTTAACGCCCATCTTATCAAAGTCCTAACCGGACAACCAATTAGGAAGGTAATTGAAGGAAGAAATCATTCAACAAGAATGACAGAATGGTCAGATCAACTTGCAGACTATAGGTTGGAATATGAGCCTAGACGAGCAATCATGGCCCAAGCACTGGCAGATTTCATAGTCGAGTGCTCAAACAAACCCACCTCGGCTACTGAGGCCGAGGGTTGGGAAGTTTACGTTTATGGCTCGGCTACCAAAGATGGCAATGGGCCAAGAATTCTGATCAAAGCAGACAATGGGGACAAACTGGAATATGCAGCCAAGTTCGGGTTCTCAGCCTCAAACAATGAAACCGAATACAAAGCAGTCATCCTCAGGATGCAGATGTGCTTAGCTGCAGGGGCTAATTCTCTAACAATGAAGCCAGACTCACAACTGATCGTGGGTCAAGTCAATGGGGAATTCGAAGCCAAAGAAGATGGGATGAAAATGTATTTGAACAAGGTAAGAGATATTTCCCAGAAGTTCAAACACTTCTCCACTTGTCACATCCCTCGGTCAGAAGTACTGAAAGAACCCAACATCAACATTCAGTAAACTATGGTCTTAGACAGAGGGGCTACATGGATGGACCAAATAGTCCAGTATCTTCGGGATGGCCAACTTCCTGAAGACCCAAAGCCAGCAGAAAGAGTCAGGACTCAATCTCGATGGTTTGAATGGTATGATGGACGGCTGTACAAGAAGTCCTACACTCCTCCCTTGCTTCGGTGTATAACACCGAACGAGGGAGATTATATCCTTCGGGAAATTCATGAGGTGGCATGTGGTAGCCATCAAGGGGCAAGAACCATGGCTGGAAAGGTTCTTTGAGCCGGGTACTATTGGCCTATCCTCAAGCAAGAGGTACATGACTTGATACAAAAATGCGAAAATTGTCAGAGGAATGATTCGATGCCTCACCGACCAGCGAACCAGTTCTCAGCCATCTTTCCCACTCTATTATTCGACAAATGGGGCATGGATCTATTGGGACCCTTTCCACAAGCCTCGGGGCAGAGAAAATTCCTCATCGTTGCAGTAGACTATTTTACCAAGTGGATAGAAGCGGAGCCTTTGGCAACTGTCACTGAAAAACAGGTTTAGCAGTTCATTTGGAGGAACATTATCACTAGGTTCGGGATACCCCGGGGCCTTGTAACAGACAACGGGAGACAATTCGTCAATGAAGCCACTTAGGAATATTGCGCTCAGTTTGGCATCAACATCCGAGCAACCTTGGTGGATAGACCTCGAACCAACGGACAAGCAGAAGCTGCTAACAAGGTCATCCTTCGAGGAATCAAAACAAAACTGGAAGGCTCCAAGGGAACCTGGGTCGATGAGCTTCCCGGGGTCTTATGGTCAACTCGAACAACGCCCAAGGAAGCCACGGGACACACACCATTCTCCTTGGTGTATGGCAGTGAAGCCGTCCTGCCTGTGGAGGTCGGGGTACCTTCTCCTCGGATAACCTTCTATGATCATAACCAGAACGAAGAGTTTAAAAAGATCGACCTCGACCTATTGCCCGAGACTCGGGGAAACGCATTGCTGAAATCCATCTCCTATAAGCAGAAGATCACAAGGTACTTTAATCGACGAGTCAAGACTCGGGAATTTCAGGTGAGAGATTGGGTACTGCGAAAATTCGAAGCAACAGGTCGGGAGAATATGCTTGGCAAGCTGAACCCTAATTGGGAAGGCCCTTATCGGGTCACTGAGATGATCAGGCCTGGCACCTACAGATTCGAAAATGTCGATGGTAAGTCCCTCCCTCGGCCATGGAATGCAAACAACTTGCGCAAATACTACATCTAAAGGTCAAGACTTATTTACTTTTAATTTCGTATTATTTAAATGTTGTAAAACAATAAAGCCCTCTGTCAGGCCATCCTAGCCGGATCCCTGGTCGAGCAATGCTCAGTCAGCATCGCTATGACTAGCACTCGTTGTAATAAAAGCATTAATAAAAGTCTTCCTTTTGCGCATTTTAGCATATATTTTTCGTACAAGTGTTTAACATCGGGAATAGACATGGCCACCTTCGGGGCAACACATGCTTTGGAGGCACCCCATCGAGACAAAGGTGAACATACTAACCCTCGGGAAAAAGCAGGTAAATAAACAAGCAAAGTTGAAAATAAAAACAAGTATCGACACTCAGACCCTGGCCAGTCTGAACATCCCCTTGACCAGAAGAACCAACGACAGCAGCAGCAGCAGCGGTAGAAGCGGCAACAGCGGCTGTAGTAGCACTTGCAGCAGCCTCCTGACGGGCTTGGGCAGAGGCCTTTGACCTCCTCTCTTGCAAGGCTGCAACTTCTGCAGCCATCAGCTCATCGTACTTCTGGCGCAACGCAGGCCATTGCCCAGGAATGACAGTCGAGACAGTAGACTCCAATTTCCCCATGGCATGGTCAACCCCGGTCTGAAAGGACTCCCGACCCAATTGGATCTTGTATTTTCGACCTTCGGGAGTAGCAAACCAGGCATCGACCATTGCCTTCCCACCATAAGCCAATTTCTTCCTCTCCTCCTCGAGAGACTTGTTGAGACCTTCGATTGTGGCATTCCTCCTCTCGATGGTTCTTTTTCTCTTTTCAGCCAACTGCTTTGCTGCAGTATAGTCCTTGTCGAGGCCCGAGTGGTCATCTTTCCACCTCTGAAGCTCGTCCTTTTCCTGTTGTAAGGCTAGAAATTCTTTATCCTTCTGCTGGATGACATTTGTCTTCCGGACCAAGGACCTCTTGTTAGCCTTCTGGTGCAGTGACAAGGAGTGCATACGGACAGTCAGCTGCAAAGGATGAATACACAATAAACACAACATTACAAAGTGCAAAAATGAAGAACAAGCATATAGCATCGGGAAGGCGAAAGTTTACCTCCAGCCAAGGCTTCTGCAAGTCTTCAGTCTCTCGGGCCCTGACATCCTCTTTCATAAGGTCGGTTACATCCTCCTGATGGACCACCTCCGAAAGTGCAGCCTAGGCTCTCTTCTCTTACCCTTTATCCTCCAGTTGAGTAAGAGGGACCATTGGACCAGCCTCGGTGTCCCTTTGGGGACGCTTCCTCTGGTACGGAGTCACAACATCATCAGTAAGGTTAATGTTGAGGCTCGGGTCGAAATTATCAAAGTTCTCCACCAAAGTAGGCTCGGTGAGAGGAACAGGAGGATGCTCTTGATCGAGGTCGGTCTCACGGACCCCCTCCATCTCAGAGGACATATTCTTCTTCGCGTTCTGCAAATTGGGAGAAGGGCGTTAAAAAGAAATGGCCAAGTTTCACAACTCAAAATAAAGCAATGACCAAGAACTTACATCGGGAGCACCCGGAACAGAGAGATTCCTTGACTGCATCTCGTCAGTCAGACCTGCAAACAAGAACTCTGTAGCATCGATAATTCCAAACATCTCGAGATTGCCGAATCTACCAGCCTCTGTATCAGTGACACAAGCAAGTTAGTATATACTATATAATTTATAAAGTATGTAGAAATACAAGGTTGGGACATCGGGAAACCCGAAGAAGGACCCTACCAGGCGACATCTTCTGGCTCAGACGGCACATAGCCAAATAGTGCTCGTTCTRCAAGATGTCACAATCAGGTAGCCAGTCCTTGATCAAGTTGGGGAGGGCATAAGGCTCCTTATTAGCCCACTGCTTATCTCGGGAGAAAAAGAAGGCCACCACACCCTCGGATACGTTCATCGGAGGAATGTTATAATTCAAAACCAAGTTAGGACGGTTAAGTGTCCTAACTCGGGGAAAATCCCAGGCTGTAGGCCTGTAAACAAATAAAACCTCCCATCGAAAACCTTTCAAGCTTGATCGAGTCCGACTCAACACTTTGTACGGCATCCGACATTGGAAGATCCACCATCCTCGGCCATATAGCTCCCCTTGACACTCAGATAGCTTGAATATGTTACGGAATAGGGTCAGAGTCGGGGGTTTCTGCATCCAGTTGCACAAGGACAGAAAGGCGACTATGTGCGCAATAGAATTGGGCATAAGGTTAGAAAGGGCCAAGTTGTAACTGTCTAGTATAACGGGGATGGAAGGATCAAGTGGGAACCGAAGAGCCATCCCCAGATGGCCTCGGTAAACCCCAACAGTACCCGGAGGAGGATTAATGATCGACTGATCAAACTCCGAGGTAATATATCGATAAGGAAGAGAAAGTTAATACTTAGTGCTCGCCCAAAAATGCAGCTCCTTCAGCAGTTGTTGCTGATAATGCCTCTTGACGAAGAAAAACCCTGGTTCTCTCTCGTTGTCCGAGACACCTTGACCAGACGTAGAAGCTCCAACCATTCTGTCAATTTTATAAGTTACCGTATTATCTACAAACATTCGAAGAAATTGAGCACAGTCATTCCCCTTATTCCTACATATAGTAATTTCCCAAGGACGGGGAACTCCCTCTAACTTCTCTCCCTCAGGTTCGGGGGTCAAGGGTGGAGTCTGGATCGGGATGCCGTCCAATATATGTTGGTCATACACTACACTCGGGATGGTGGAACCATCGGGCAAAATGGCATTTTCTAGATATGGAATCCTATCCGCGAGATCATAAACATACTCCTGCACCGGGGGATTATTTACAACAGCCGATGCAGGAGGATTATCTACAGGTCCTAATTCTAAAGGATTATGCACGGGCTCGGGCTCAGGCATGTCGTCTATGAACTCAAGCTCAGGCATATTATCTAAGTCAGATCCGGGCAAATCATCAATGGTTTCTGTTGAGTCCCTTAGGTTTTTAATGATGACAAACCAATACAGGAAACAACATACTTAATTGAGAATATAGTTTGTTTTAGGAACCAGCTGCTATAGGATACTTGTTTCCCCAGACWAGTWAATACTTATTGAGTATGCATTGAAACTAACTTGTTTGTTATAGGGAACAGCTGAATACACACAAAGCTCATATACTCGTACAGAACCAGTAAGAGCTGTTTCCTTGACTGTTATGCTGAAAAACAGTCATATATCTTTTGTTGCACTTTAACCATGTTACATGTGCAGTAATAGGATGATTTCAAGACTTGAAGTATGAAGCCTTTCGATGACATTCGAWGAAAGAAGTGTGCTCAAAATTGAAGTATTTAAAGGAAGAATTCAAAGTCTTGTAGATTACATGAAGAATGGAAGAAATACTCTTAAAAGTATAAATCTAGGAATTCATGTAATATGCTCTGTAGTGTGACTTAATTGTTATGGTTTAAGTGGCTTATATGTGTTTTGAGTTATGATATGAAATTCTGGTACATGAATGGAACAGAATTCATAACATACTCAATTAGGGAACCAGGCTGGGGAACCAGTGTGTCCCCTGAGTGGCATTATGACTGCGGTTTTGAAAAAGAGTTTTTTAAAATATTTTGTAAAAGATATATTTTGAAAATAAAGTTTGCAGCTGGAAATATAGATGAGAATATGGTTGTTGCTTTAACCTAGGAGTATATATCTTGTTCGATTATTTCCTTAAAAGACTAAAATAGAACAAGATAAATACTTGCTTATGAGGGAACCAGCGAGGTCCTAACACAATCATGAAGACTGACTCTGAAGGAAACAAGACTCCAAAGAAAAGTGAATTGGTGACTGCTGATTACAAATTACTTGAGAAGGATGCAAAAGCAATGTCCATATTACAACAAGCCATAGGTGAGACAGAGTATAATCGAATTTCTTGATGCAGTAGTGCAAAAGAAATTTGGGATACTCGTGAACTTGCTTATGAGGGAACCAGCGAGGTAAAAAGATCCAAAATTGATTTACTTATGTCTAAATATGAATTGTTTGCTATGAACAAGGGTGAAAAGATCAATGATTGTTTTCGTAGATTCATGACAATAATCAATGATCTTAGATCCCTTGACAAAAGTTTTTCTGATGAGGATCTTGTGAGAAAATTATTGCTCAGTTTAACAGATGCATGGACAACCAAGATCACTACTATCTATGAAGCTAAAGACTTGTCTACTTTCTCTCTGGAACAGCTGATTGGTTCCCTCATGACACATGAATTATTGATTGACTCTAAGTTTGAGAAGGAACCAGCCAGAGGCATAGCCCTTAAGGGAAAAGTAAAAGAGGATGAAGATGAGATTGGCATGATTGACAAAAGGTTTTAAAGAACACTGCGAGATCAGAGGAAGAACTTCAAAGGTAAAAATTTCAAAAAGACTAACTCATTTTCTATAGGGTGCTTCAAGTGTGGAGAGAAGGGACATCTAATCAGAGATTGTCCTATGTGGAAGGACAAACAGTCCAAGTCTAGAGAAAAGCGAGCTTTTAAGAATGCTATGATAGCATCAATTTGGGGTGATTCTGACTCAGGGTCTGATGAGGATGAAGAATCACCTATCCCTAGTGTTTGCATGACTGCCTTTGCAAACATCAAGGGAAACAACACTGATTCCGGAACCAGAGGGGGAACCAGCATATTTGAAAAGTGCTTGATGGCCAAGAAGGATGTGATGCATGAACACAAGGTAAACTTAGAATAAGTTAGGCAAGATATGCATGAGTATGATAGAGATAATATGCTTGCTTGTATAGATTCTTTATTAGATGAATGCTATAAACTAGGTGAAACTTACATAACTGGCAAAAGAGAACTTAAAGAAAAACGTACTGAATGTGAAGTTGCTATTGCCAGTTGTGATCACCTTGAAGAAGTTTGCCATGAATTAAAAGATCAAGTGGCAGAGCTTGAGGTTGAATTGGACAAGTGCAAGGTGTAACTTGAAAAGGCCAGATCCTCCAAACCAAACTATCCAGATGATGGTGAAGAAGATCTGACCTCCTGGTTCCCCAGAGACTTATCAACCTCAAGTGAGTCTCTTGATTTTTCAGCAGCTAGAGAAAAAGCAACCTTTTGTAGCAGGACCTCTTTGTTAAAAGCCTTTGAAATAATGGCTACAACTTAGAAGATCTTAACAAAGAGAATGCTTTACTCAAAGCTGCACACTATACTGTTCCCCCAGCAGGTACCAGCGAAGAAATCAGTGAATTGATAAATGAATATGATGAAAAGATATGTGACCTACATGCTGAGATTTATCAATTGAAAAAAGGAAAGCAGCCAGTGATTACTGACATGTCTATGGATAGTATGATCTTGAATCTCAATTTA